>CM034360.1:6264854-6516388 GCA_019925275.1 Mytilus edulis | reverse complement strand
CACACAATCACAATTTTGGAAATACCACCACTCGTTTATCTGTTATCACTTTTTTAATAACATCGATAAACTATTCAGGATATTTTAAGCATTTATTTGAGGATTGAAGATTAAACACAGCTTTTTCTGTTTCGTAAAAGTTTCAATACCTTTAATTTTCAGCATCATTTTTCTGGAAAACATTCCAACTTCAACAATGTATTCTCCACTGTCACTTGTTTTTGCTTTCTTAAGAGTGAGTTGTAGATAGCTTTTCTCCTTTGAAGTTACATTTGATATCATGCAGATTTCGTTTTCTATCATTTCTTTGCCATTTTTCGACCACTTAACAGGTGTACTCCCTGACTTTACTTCACATTTCAGAATTGCATCATCTCCTTCAATGCACTCAACATTGATAGGATCCGTTAGAAAACAATCTATGAAAAAAGATAAACCATGGTTTATGAAATCATTATTCTAAGTATATGACAGATGAAATATATGATACTAAGAGTAATAATGGCCAACCAGGAAGCTTGATTGACCGCATATTTATATGTCAGTTTGAAAATTGTAGGTTTTTGCTAAATTCGTAAATACGTTTATTGATAATATTCAGCTACAATTATTAAGATTTTAAAGTATATGATAGGAAGAAAAGGATATTGGGTATCCATACATGAAACAAAATCAGTACTAAAAAAATACTCTCAGCTCCATGCGAGTATGCCAGATAAGCCTTTTTTTCTTTAAATCTGTACAACCTTTGTCAACACTCAGATACAGAAATCTTGCATCAATCCGTTTATATGTTTGTCATACGCTTTATACCGTAAATTAATATATATGATGAATTGTGATTTTGGATTTCTGTAGGTCTATTCGATATTTTACAGACACGACGTTTACAAAGCGGACTTGAAAATGAACGGGGCAACATAGCAACTCTAACGGATCTTTTTGATTAAAATTAGTCAATTCCATATTTGTTTTGTCATTTGAATTTAAATCAGGTATCGGTTTTTGTTTGATTTTTTACCCACACACATAGATATAGGAAGATGTGGTGTGAGTGCCAATGAGACAACTTTCCATTTAAATAACAATTTATAAAAGTAAACCATTATATGTCAATGTACGGCCTTCAACACGGATCCTTGGCTAACACCGAACAACAAGCCATAAAGGGCCCCAAAATTACTAGTGTAAAACCATTCAAACGGGAAAACCAACGGTCTAATGTATATAGAAAAAAAACGAGAAACGAGAAACACAGTTTGAAAATTGTAGGTTTTTGCTAAATTTGTAAATACGTTTATTGATAATATTCAGCTACAGTTGTTAAGATTTTAAGTATAGCCTTATGATAGGGAAAAAAAAGATATGGGGAATCCACCTATGACACAAAACCAGTTCATGCACAATAGAAATTAAACAAAATCCCAATAACAGTGTTTTTTGTCATGTTAAAATCCCATTGAAGCCTTGAACACGGTGCAAAAAAAAAAACTATCAACTCAAATGCGAGTTCAAGAAAGTCAATAGCATCGGCCTGAGCGAAACTATTTGCAAATCTACTTTCGATATGACAACTTGGTACAATGCTACAATGTTAAATGTATCAAACATGTCATCATCACTCATTCAGCACGCAAATCTGGACTATGGAGAGGGTCCGTGTATATCTGCGTCCATTCGTTTTTCGTTTTGAAATATCATCAACAAAAAAACAAAAAACGAAAGTGTTTTCATTTTTCGTTTTTGATTTCTTAAAAACCAAAATGAAAAACAAAAGTGTTTTCGTTTTTCATTTTTGATTTCACAAAACAAAAAACGAAAAACAAAAGTATTTTCATTTTTCATTTTTGATTTTCAAAAACTAAAATCGAAAAATGAAAGTGTTTTCATTTTTTATTTTTGATTTCACAAAAACAAAAAAACGAAAAACGAAAGTGTATTCAATTTATCTTTCCCACACTGTTTAATTGTCATTCAAAAAATGACGATGTTGTCATTTGTCATTCATATAAAGGTCATTGAAGTATACATGCACAGCGGTTGTCAGATCAATACTACTTTAATCGAAGATAATGTCGACGGATGCAAAAGTCTTTAGCAATCGGAACAATATGGGTGCGTGAACGGTCCGTGTATATCTGCGTCCAATCGTTTTTCGTTTTGAAATATCAAATACAAAAAACAAAAAACGAAAGTGTTTTCATTTTTCGTTTTTGATTTCTTAAAAACCAAAATGAAAAACAAAAGTGTTTTCGTTTTTCTTTTTTGATTTCACAAAACAAAAAACGAAAAAGAAAAGTATTTTCATTTTTCAATTTTGATTTCTCAAAAACTAAAATCGAAAAATGAAAATTTTCGTTTTTCGTTTTTGATTTCACAAAACAAAAAACGAAAAACAAAAGTATTTTCATTTTTCAATTTTGATTTCTTAAAAACAAAAAATGGAAAACGAAAGTGAATTCAATTTATCTTTCCCCCACACTGTTTTATTGTCATTCAAAAAATGACAATGTTGTCATTTGTCATTCATTTAAAGGTCGTTAAAGTATATAGATTCAGATTCAATATTTGATTAAAGTCTCACTACTTGCAATACATAAATATACAGTACGTACAGAGTATATACACACTATAAAACAGACATTACAAAAATATAAATTACAAGTACCATTCTATTAAGAATTATGAGAGACTATAAAACAATTTCTATATAAAACTAGTTAAAATACATACGATTATTAAAATAATTTCATTTTAAGAATATAAAAAGGTATTTCTTCTACTTAAAATATCAAATCAGGTTTTGGCAACCATATCATAACACTTAATGTTTTTAAATAAATAAACAAATTTATCAACATCAGATAAATCATTAAAATCTACATTATATTTCATAGGTTTGCTATATAAACAAAAGCGCAAATCTGCATATAAAGGACATGATAGTATTACATGTTTTTCATCTTCTATGTTAGCATTACACATAAAACACACTTTTTCGTATACATGCACAGCGGTTGTCAGATCAATACTACTTTAATCGAAGATAATGTCGACAGATGCAAAAGTCTTTATCAATCTAAACAATAAGGGTGCGTGATCTTTACTTTTAAGTTTGGAGAGGTTAATCCAAGATAATAAAGAAGCGTAACTAGCCTCTTTTACAAATAAAGCAAACTATATATTGTTGGCGAGGGAAGGGCTCAGGGACCACAGAAGAACTGGAAAAAATGATACAAAATCCTTCAGACCCTTTCTTAATCAAAAGCGCAAGTTTTGTTTTATCTATTTTATAATGTTCTGGTCTCGGAGCAAAATATATAAATACAGTGTTAGACTTTTAGTATTTACATGTATGAACAATATCAAAAGATATATGTAGAATGAAGAAAAAAATAATGTAATCCACAAAGTCAAGTGTGTGGCTATTGTTAGTTTAAACATATTTATTAATAGTGGATTGGAAATGTTCTCCCCGGAACGGGGATCGAACCAGGAACTTATGTTTTTGTAGTCCGATGCACTAACCTATGTTACTTTTGTATAATGAGGATCAATGGTCTAGTTCCTCGTTGAAGACCCTCCAGCTTCTTTCAAGATGAAGAACAGGAATAAAAGCCCTGTTCATTAATAATTTGTATTTTTTCTATTTATTGTGTGCGATTTTGTCCCGTGTACATTTACTCCACATCTCTTTATTTTCTATTTAGGACCTGGACACGGCTCAATGCTAGTTTAGCCCTCCAATGTTAAAGGTCATATGTTTTTTTTATAAATTGTTTGATGCCGTGGGATTGAGATTTTTAGCTTTAATGTAAACCATGTCCGGTTTTTAACTTGTATTTACAGCAAAGATAGCCAGTTTTGTGTTCTGTAATATACTGTAACAGTTGAAGTCTTTTTGAGTCTACGACAAGCAGAACATGATATTTTATACCATTGAATATTGAAGCCATAGTCATGCAGATCGATTACTTGATTGGTGTTCCGTTAACGTAGCCGCAGAACAAAAACGCGAGAGCTACTTTTGAATATTTCTACAATTTTAAGTAGTTTTCCACTCACAAAAACAATAATATTTTCAACATTTATTAACTTAATCTTTTTTTAACACTTTTTTACTTTTATGTTGTTTTAAAATATCAATTTGACTTGAATTTCGGATCCCGCTAACATGTTTAACCCCGCCTCATTCCAAATGTATGTGCCTGTCCCAAGTCAGGAGCCTGTAATTCAGTGGTTGTCGTTTGTTAATGTGTTATCTTTTTTGTTTTTCGTTCAATTTTTGTGCATAAATTAGGCCGTTAGTTTTCTTGTTTGAGTGGTTTTACATTGTCATTTCGGGGCCTTTTATAACTGACTATGCGGTATGGGCTTTGCTCATTGTTGAAGGCCGTACGATGACCTATAGTTGATAATTTCTGTGTTATTTTGGTCTCTTATGGAGAGTTGTTTCATTGACAATCATACCACATCTTCTTTTTTATATTTATATGAGTATATTAAATAAACATGTATATACCAATAGTAAGCTAAGTGCGTTTGTATCTTGTTTTTCGTCTGACTATACAAAAGGCGAGGAGAGCTACTTTGATAGATCAGGTTGACTGATAAGCTGTCTATATAAAGTAATGGGACAATGCATGGCATGAAGACATCACCAAACCACCGTATGCAATACTCAAAAAGACATCCAGAGCTTACCATATAGTCATCAACTACCAACCAACAGGCCGTGAGCTTTGGTTGGCTCTTAACTCAAATCCAAGAGCACAGCAAAATGTCAAAATATTCTATTCAAACTGGGTGACCTGGGAGAAAAACTTTGAAATTTTCCAAAGAAATACACACACCCTTCAAATTTAATAAGGAGATTTGGTATTAATGCAAATGAGTCAACTATCCCATAAAGTTCAAATGTAGTGGATGTAAGCAATTATATATAGGCAACCATATTATCTTCAACAATGAGACAAAACATACGGTATTTTCGGCTACAATAGTCCATGAATTGAAAAATATGAAACAGTTCAATTGAGAAAAATAACGGCCTATTTTAAAACAACATGAATTACGAAAAACACATATAAAAGACATCAACAAACAACAACCACTGAACTACATGCTCCTGAGTTGGAGCAGGCACATGCAATATATTTTGGCGTTTAACATGCTTGTTAGCAGCTGGGACAGTTTTGTTACAGCACAGCATAAGAACAAACTATACAAATCAGTGGAAAGGACTTAACGCATGAGATCGATACAAAACAGAAGAAAAAAAAAGGTCTAACAAAAACACATACCGAATGTGGCAGGGTATTTTTACCTCGTTTTCAAACAATTAAAGTACTGAAGTACTGAACATCGAATGACTACAAGTTCTTTTGGATTGTCACAAGCACTTGTCTCAGAAGAAAAATCACATCTCTATACCTGAAAGTGAAGTTAATGTACAGATATATTTTTTTTGAAACTCAGTACACATATTCTATATCATATGATCTTTTTAATTTTAATGCCAAATATAGAGTTCTGACTCTCAATTCAACGGTCCACTAGACATGGAAAATGATAGTGCGAGTGGGGCATTTATGTACTATGGACACATTCTTATTCAAATCCTTTATTAAAGAAGTCAGTAAATTTACTTCAGATAATACTACATTTGTAAATTTGACGAACTAATCTAATTAAAAGGTATATCTCTGATTTCGTTATACTTATGTGTATGAGAAAATTAATATATATATATTAATTTTAATAAGATTGTTGAACGAACGCCTTCAATCTTAGGATTTTATTCTTGTCAATTTTTCCGAGCAGAGCGAGTCGAAAACAATTAAAGAGGCGTCTTTCAAGCCAAAGTTAATATGTTTGCTATACACATATATGTTTTATTAAACTTGGTAATCAATTATTAATCAAAAATACAGTCCTAGATAATAAAAAATCATGAAATATTTGGTCTAGTAATAAAAAAATCACACAAAAAGACAGTAGTTGTCGTTTGTTGATGTCGTTCTCGCTTCTCGTTTTTTTAGCTCACCTGGCCCGAAGGGTCAAGTGAGTTTTTCTCATATCTTCGCGTCCGTCGTCCGTCGTCGTAACTTTTACAATAATCTTCTCCTCTGAAACTACTGAGCCAAATTCAACCAATTTGAAACTTGGCCGACATCATCATTGGGGTATCTAGTACACAAAATGTGTCCGGTGACCTGGCCAACTAATCAAGATGGTTGCCATGGCTAAAAATAGAACATAGGAGTAAAGTGTAGATTTTGGCTTATATCTAAGAAATCAAAGCATTAAGAGCAAATCTGACATGGGGTAAAATTGTTTATTAGGTCATTATTCTTTATAGTCAATTTTTAACAATTTTCATAAATTTGTACATTTTTACAAATTTTTTCCCACTGAAACTACTAGGCTAAGTTCATTATAGATAGAGATAATTGTAAGCATCAAAAATGTTTAGTAAAGTAAGATCTACGAACACATCACCATCACCAAAACACATAGACCAAGGTGAGCGACACAGGCTCTTTAGAGCCTCTAGTTATATGTATAGTTTAGACCTTTGGTTTTCACGTTTGAATGGTTTTACACTAGTCATTTTGGGGGATCCTAATTATAACTTGCTATTCGGTGTGAGCCAAGGATTTGTGTTGAAGAGGGTATTTAACCTATAATAGTTTCCTTCTACACACTGTGAATTGGATGGAGAGTTGTCTCATTGGCACTCATACCACATCTTCTTATATCTATTTATTATTTCGATATGTTTAATTGGGGTCTGGAGCTGGTATGTCAGTTACTGCTAGTAGTTCTTTGTTAATTTATGAATCATATTCATTTTGTGTAGTTTCTTTTGTTTACTATTTTGCCATCGGACTCGGATTTCTTTTAAACTGAGTTTTTCTGTGCATACTGTTGTGTGTTTGTTTATTCTACATGAGCTAGATATAGTTGTATAGCGGGAGAGTTGAGATCTCACAAAGCATGTTTAGCCCCGCCGTATTTTGCGGCTGTCCCAAGACAGGAGACTCTGATCTTTGTTAGTTTTTTTATGTTTTTTTTTTATCTAAGTTAAGTGTGACGTCCATTTTCACATAACTAGTATATATTTTTATTTAGAGACGAGCTGAAGCCCGCCTCTGGTTGCGGGATTTTCTCGTTGTGTTGAAGACTCTTTGGTGGCCTTCGGCTGTGCTCTTTGGTTAGGCTGTTGTTTCTTTGACACGTTTTTTATTTCCATTCTCGATTTTAATGATTGATTGATTGATTGATTGATCTTTTTCTACAAGCAAAAGTCATGATCATTTGAGAATCCTTTATTTGTATTGTAGTGTTAATTTCACCAATGAAGCTCTACATTAATTTTTGTCTTAATATTAAATTTCTTTGTAAACTCTAAAATTACCGTCTGATTATAACAAGACACGCAAGAATAAAAAAAATTATTTGGCCTTCAATGTCTCAACCTTTTTTAATGTGAGTAACTTCATTGTTCAGTTAGATTTCGATTTTGATATTGTTTTTGCAAGTTTCCATAATAGATTTCCGGTAATTGTTCTGCATAAAACCCTATGGGAAAGCACATTGACTTAATTTTCCAAACATGTATTAGAACCAAATGATTTGGCAAGGTGTTGCAACCTGTAATGTAAAGAAGTTACAGCCGATTGCATTGAGTGTGTAGGCAAAGGTAGCATATCCTTGGTTAGCTTGCTTGTATTATTAGGTTAGGTAAACTACCCTCCTTTAAGAGTAGACTAGTTCGACAGATAACCAATCAATCTGTCTGTAGGACTAGGCTCCTTCTACAGGAGGGTGGTATACCTTACCTAGTTACTTCATAGTTCAGCTAACAAACAAGCGATTTAAAGATATTACCTTTGTCTACACACTCAATGTAATCGGCTGTAATGAAAATGCGGAGTTTGTGAGACCAGGCTCAAGCAACCAGTCGGTAGCAGCCAGTTTTCAAATATATAAACACAAATATTGCATAAGACTCAAACGTACTTTGAATTGTAATTTTGATCAAGTAGGCCCTAGATCTCTAGCTTACGTTCTCGCCTAGTGCAGATAAAAGTATTGCCGCATAATTTTTTTATTTACTGTCCGGTAAGGGTTGGGTAGGGTATACGACCTCAACTTTGGACCTATCTTTGAAAAATTATAAGCTAAACAGCAACCTTCATTTTTTTCTCCAGCAGACATCGGCTACCCAGCTCCCCTTTACACATTGTGCGGACAGAAGTATTTCCGTAGACATTTGTTTATTTACTTTTATGTAAAGATGGGGTAGGGTGGGTAACTGAGGTCCACTTAAAAAAATATTACAAGGACTCCAATGTGGTGTGGTCTATGCAGAACAATTACCGAAAATCTATAGTAGTTTGCAAAATAATAGTCTTTTTTTTATAATGTGATATGTAAAATGTTGGCAAATAATGAAAGCATGCTTCTGAATTAATAGACATAAAAATAAAGAAAAACCATATAACCAATAACAATCTCCCTTAACGTTCATTAAGGCAACTAGTATGATGGTCTGGATTCGGGGTTCTTAATTTCTGTATTCATTGATATTTTAGGCCATATTTCTCTATTCTTTATACTTTTTGACAATTGTTCTCTTATCATTACATTTTAACACCATTATTCTAGCTATTTTATTTATTTCTTAGTCGATTGTCTCTATTATTTATATTTTTTGTCCACCATTCTCAATTCCATAAACCCCATCAACGTCCTCTAGTTAATGTCATCTTATAGTCTTCACAAATAAGCAAAATTAACACCTTATAGGCTCTAATGGCAAACCAATTGAAGGCTTTAATATCCCAGTTTGATTGTGAAATTGCGGAAATTTTTAAAATTTGATCAAGCAAAATACATTATCGTCCTCGTCCTCGAAGTTCGTAAAATACTGGCAGATGGACCTTGGTCATCAATTCTAATAATCTTTGATCGACCTTTCTAAACTTAAAAGTAATAAAGTTCACGCACCCATATTGTTCCGATTGCTAAAGACTTTTGCATCCGTCGACATTATCTTCGATTAAAGTAGTATTGATCTGACAACCGCTGTACATGTATACTTTAACGACCTTTAAATGAATGACAAATGACAACATTGTCATTTTTTTAATGACAATTAAACAGTGTGGGGAAAGATAAATTGAATACACTTTCGTTTTTCGTTTTTTGTTTTTGTGACATCAAATATGAAAAATGAAAACACTTTCATTTTTCGATTTTAGTTTTTGAAAATCAAAAATGAAAAATGAAAATACTTTTGTTTTTCGTTTTTTGTTTTGTGAAATCAAAAACGAAAAACGAAAACACTTTTGTTTTTCATTTTGGTTTTTAAGAAATCAAAAACAAAAAATGAAAACACTTTCGTTTTTTGTTTTTTGTTTATGATATTTCAAAACGAAAAACGAATGGACGCAGATATACACGGACCGTGAACTTTATTACTTTTAAGTTTAGAAAGGTCGATCCAAGATTATTACAATTGATGACAAAGGTCCATCTGCCAGTATTTTACGAACTACGAGGACGATAATGTATTTTGCTTGATCAAATTTTTAAAATTTCCGCAATTTCACAATTCAAACTGGGATATTAAGCCTTCAATTGGTTTGCCATTCGGAGCCTATAAGGTAGTAATTTTGCTTATTTGTGAAGACTATAAGGTGACATTAACTAGAGGCCTTTGATGGGGGATTATGGAATTGAGAATAGTGGACAAAAAAATATAAATAATAGAGACAATGGACAAAGAAATAAATAAAATAGCTAAAATAATGGTGTTAAAATGTAATGAGAAGAGAATAATTGTCAAAAAGTATAAAGAATAGAGAAAAATGGCCTCAAATATCAAAGAATACAGAAATTAAGAACCCGAATCCAGACAATCATACCGGTTGCCTTAATGAACGTTAGTTTGTCTCTGGGAGATAGTTATTGGTTATCATACGGTTTCTCTTTATTTCTATGTCTATTAATTAAGAAGCGTGCTTTCATTATTTGCCAACATTTTACATATCACATTATAAAAAAAGACTATTATTTTGCAAACTACCATAGATTTCCGGTAATTGTTCTGCATAGACCACACCACATTGGAGTCCCTGTAAAAATTGTTCAAGTGGACCTCAGTTACCCACCCTACCCCATCATTACATAAAAGTTAATAAACAAATGTCTACGGAAATACTCCTGTCCGCACAATGTGTAAAGGGGAGCTGGGTAGCTGATGTCTGCTGGAGAAAAAAATCAAGGTTGCTATTTAGCTTATTTTTTTTTTCAAAGATAGATCAAAAGTTGGGGTCGAACACCCAACCCCACCCTTACCGAAAATGTAATAAAAATTGTCCTCACTAGGTGCAAAGGGAAGCTAAGTAGCTGGGGTCTACAGTAGAAAAATCCAGGGTTGTGTTCTGCTTAGTTTTTTTTTCTAAAGTAGGTCTAAAGTTGAGGTCGTATACCCTACCCAACTCTTACCGGACAGTTAATAAAAAAATTCTGCGGCAAAACTTTTATCTGCACTAGGTGAGAACGTAAGTTAGAGATCTAGGGCCTACTTGATCAAAATTACAAGTTAAATTATAGCACGGATCAATCTTTTTTAAGCTAATAAATAATTTACTTGCCCACCATACTTTGAATACAAAAAATAAACCTTTTGTCCAGTCATATTTAAGCGAAATCCACTAGTTCAGAGGTAGAATAATTTGTAAAAACAGTTTTGTGTGGCAAAAAAGTTAAAGCTCGAGTGCAACTTTCTTTTCTTTTAATGCAGAATTATTATTACTTTTCATGAACTATTTGACAGGAAAGCTATTTCAAACAATAGTGCAATTTTGCCATCATTAAAAAAAAAATCATAATTATTTCAAAGTGTTGACTATTTAAAATGTAAAGCTGTGTAATATATCGAAATCGATTGATTTTGCCTTTATATAACTAATAATTACATAAGATGTATGTTTCATTATAATTCGTTATTCTGATAGGCTAACTGCACATCTCATGTTATTCCTTACACAATTGCATTACACAATGAAATTCATCATTCATGATGACACGAGGTCCCACAATAAAGTGCAAAGGTGAATTTAATAAAAACTTGATAAAAATCGTGTTTTCATGATCCTAGCTAAAAAATGTAATTAGGTCAACGCTTTACACCTCAATGAAGTAACAAAAAAAAAGCATTCAATTCTTAAATGAACCAAAATGAAATTTTAAAATTCATTGAATAGTGTCTTTGACTGCTTAATTATACATGTTATATATTAAAAACTGATGATATAGTGGTTATATATTAATAAAAACATTTGAAGTACATTTGAGTCTTATGCAATATTTGTGTTTATATATTTGAAAACTGGGTGCTTCCGACTGGCTGCTTGAGCCTGGTCTCACAAACTCCGCATTTTCATTACAGCCGATTACATAGAGTGTGAAGACAAAGGTAATATATTTGGATCGCTTGTTTGTTAGCTGAACTATGAAATAACTAGGTAAGGTATTCTACCCTCCTGTAGAAGGAGCCTAGTCCTACAGACAGATTGATTGGTTATCTGTCGAACTAGTCTACTCTTAAAAGAGGGTAGTTTACCTAACCTAATAATACAAGCAAGCTAACCAAGGATATGTTACCTTTGCCTACACACTCAATGCAATCGGCTGTAACTTCTTTACATTACAGGTTGCAACACCTTGCCAAATCATTGGGTTCCAATAAACGTTTGGAAAATTAAGTCAATGTGCTTTCCCATAGGGTTTTATGCAGAACAATTACCGGAAATCTATTATGGAAACTTGCAAAAACAATATCAAAATCGAAATCTAACTGAACAATGAAGTTACTCACATTAAAAAAGGTTGAGACATTGAAGGCCAATTTTTTTTTTTATTCTTGCGTTTCTTATTATAATCAGACGGTAATTTTAGAGTTTACAAAGAAATTTAATATTAAGACAAAAATTAATGTAGCGTTTCATTGGTGAAATTAACACTACAATACAAATAAAGGATTCTCAAATGATCATGACTTTTGCTTGTAGTCACATGATCAATCAATCAATCAATCGATCAATCAATCAATCAATCAATCAATCAATTGATCAATCAATAAAATTGAGAATGGAAATAAAAAAGGGATAAATAACAGCCTAACCAAAGAGCACAGCCGAAGGCCACCAATGAGTCTTCAACACAACGAGAAAATCCCGCAACCAGAGGCGGGCTTCAGCTGGTCTCTTAATAAAAATATATACTAGTTATGTGAAAATGGACGTCACACTTAACTTAGATAAAAAAAAAACATAAAAAAACTAACAAAGATCAGAGTCTCCTGACTTGGAACAGGCGCAAAAATACGGCGGGGCTAAACATGCTTTGTGAGATCTCAACCCTCCCGCTATACAACTATATCTAGCTTATGTAGAATAAACAAACACACAACAATATGCACAGAAAAACTCAGTTTAAAAGAAATCCGAGTCCGATGACAAAATAGTAAACAAAAGAAACTACACAAAATGAATATGATTCATAAATTAACAAAGAACTACTAGCAGTAACTGACATGCCAGCTCCAGACCCCAATTAAACATATCGAAAGAATATATAGATATAAGAAGATGTGGTATGAGTGCCAATGAGACAACTCTCCATCCAAGTCACAGTGTGTAGCAGGAAATTATAATAGGTTAAAGTACCCTCTTCAACACGAATCCTTGGCTCATCCGAATTGCAAGTTATAAGGATCCCCCAAAATGACTCGTGTAAAACCATTCAAACGGGAAAACCAAAGGTCTAAACTATATATAAAAACTAAAGGCTCTAACATTTGTCTAAAGAGCCTGTGTCGCTCACCTTGGTCTATGTGTTTTGGTGATGGTGATGTGTTCGTAGATCTTACTTTACTAAACATGTTTGATGCTTACAATTATCTCTGTCTATAATGAACTTAACCTAGTAGTTGCAGTGGAAAATATTTTGTAAAAATGTACAAATTTATGAAAATTGTTAGAAATTGACTATAAAGGGTAATAACTCCTTAAGGGGTCAATTCAAATTGAGAATGGAAAGGGGAATGTGCCAAAGAGACAACAACCCGACCATAGAAAAAAACAACAGCAGAAGGTCACCAACAGGTCTTCAATGTAGCAATTGACCATTTTGGTCATGTTGACTTATTTGTAGGTCTTACTTTGCTGTACATTAGTGTTGTTTACAGTTTATCTCTATCTATAATAATATTCAAGATATAACAAAAAGCTGCAAAATTTTCTTAAAATTACCAATTCAGGGGCAGCAACCTAACAACAGGTTGCTGATTCGTCTGAAAATTTCAGGGCAGATAGATCATGACCTAATAAACAATTTTAACCCATGTCAGATTTGCTCTTAATGCTTTGGTGTCTGAGATATAAGCCAAAATCTACATTTTACTCCAATGTTCTATTTTTAGCCATGGCGACCATCTTGGTTATTTGGCCAGGTCACCGGACACATTTTTATACTAGATACCCCAATGATGATGGTGGCCAAGTTTGGTTGAATTTGGCTCAATAGTTTCAGAGGAGAAGATTTTTGTAAAAGTTACGACGACGGACGACGACGGACCACGGACGCCAAGATATGAGGAAAGCTCACTTGACCCTTTGGGCCAGGTGAGCTAAAAAACGAGAAGTGAGAACGACATCAACAATCAACAACTACTGTTTTTTGTGTGATTTTTTTATTACTAGACCAAATATTTCATGATTTTTTATTATCTAGGACTGTACTTTTGATTAATAATTGATTACCAAGTTTAATAAAAACATAATTTGTGTATAGCAAACATATTAACTTTGGCTTGAAAAACGTCTATTTAATTGTTCGATTCGCTCTGCTCGGAAAAATTGACATGAATAAAATCCTAAGATTGAGCGCGTTCGTTCAACAATCTTATTAAAATTAATATATATATTAGTTTTCTCATACACATAAGTATAACGAAATCAGAAATATACCTTTTAATTAGATTAGTTCGTCTAATTTACAAATGTAGTATTATCTGTAGTAATTTACTGACTTCTTTAATAAAGGATTTGAATAAGAATGTATCCATAGTACATAAATGTCCCACTCGCACTATCATTTTCCATGTCTAGTGGACCGTGGAATGGAGGATCAGAACTCTACATTTGGCTATTGAAATTAAAAAGATCATATGATATAGAATATGTGTACTGAGTTTCAAAAACATTATATCTGTACATTAACTTCACTTTCAGGTATAGAGATGTGATTTTTCTTCTGAGACAAGTGCTTGTGACAATCCAAAAGAACTTGCAGTTATTCGATGTTCAGTAATTCAGTACTTTGATTGTTTGAAAACGAGGTAAAAATACCCTGCCACATTCGGTATGTGTTTTTGTTAGACCTTTTTTTTCTTCTGTTTTGTATCGATCTCATGCGTTAAGTCCTTTTCCACTGATTTGTATAGTTTGTTCTTATGCTGTGCTGTAACAAAACTGTCCCAGCTGTTCACAAGCATGTTAAACGCCGCAATATATTGCATGTGCCTGCTCCAACCCAGGAGCATGTAGTTCAGTGGTTGTCGTTTGTTGATGTCTTTTATATGTGTTTTTCGTAATTCATGTTGTTTTAAAATAGACCGTTATTTTTCTCAATTGAACTGTTTTTATATTTTTCAATTCATGGACTATTGTAGCCGACAATACCGTATGTTTTTTTTTCTCATTGTTGAACATTATATGGTTGCCTATATATAATTTCTTACATCCACTACATTTGAACTTTGTTGGATAGTTGACTCAACTGCATAAATACCAAATCTTCTTATTAAAAGTTGAGGGGTGTATGTATTTCTTTGGACAATTTTAATGTTTTTCTCCCAGGTCACCCAGTTTGAATAGAATATTTTGACATTTTGCTCTGCTCTTGGATTTGAGTTAAGAGCCAACCAAAGCTCGCGGCCTGTTGGTGGGTAGTTTATGACTATATGATAAGCTCTAAATTTCTTTTTGAGTATTGCATACGGTGATTTTGTGCTGTCTTCATGCCATGCATTGTCCCATTTCTTTATATAGACAGCTTATTAGTCAACCTGATCTATCAAAGTAGCTCTCCTCGTCTTTTGTATAGTCAGACAAAAAACAAGATATAAACTGACTTAGCTTGGTATATACATGTTTATTTAATATACTCATATAAATATAAAAAAGAAGATGTGGTATGATTGTCAATGAGACAACTCTCCACAAGAGACCAAAATAACACAGAAATGATCAACTATAGGTCTTTGTATGGCCTTCAACAATGAGCAAAGCCCATACCGCATAATCAGTTATAAAAGGCCCCGAAATGACAATGTAAAACAATTCAAACAAGAAAACTAACGGCCTAATTTATGCACAAAAATTGAACGAAAAACAAAAATGTAACACATAAACAAACGACAACCACTGAATTACAGGCTCCTGACTTGGACAGGCCCATACATTTTGAATGTGGCGGGGTTAAACATGTTAGCGGGATCCAAAATTCAAGTCAAATCGATATTTTAAAACAACATAAAACTAAAAAAGTGTAAAAAAAAAATATTTTAATAAATGTTGAAAATATTATTGTGTTTGTGAGTGGAAAACTACTTATGACCTCTAACATTAGAGGGCTAAACTAGCATTGAGACGTGTCCAGGTCCTAAAAAGAAAATAAAGAGATGTGGAGTAAATGTAGACAGGACAAAATCGCACACAATATATAGAAAAAATACAAATTATAAATGAACAGGGCTTTTATTCCTGTTCTTCATCTTGAAAGAAGCTGGAGGGTCTTCAACGAGGAACTAGACCACTGATCCTCATTATACAAAAGTAACATAGGTTAGTGCATCGGACTACAAAAACATAAGTTCCTGGTTCGATCCCCGTTCTGGGGAGAAAATTTCCAATCCACTATTAATAAATATGTTTAAACTATTAAACAATAGTCACACACTTGACTTTGTGGATTACATTATTTTTTTCTTCATCCTACATATGTCTTTTGATATTGTTCATACATGTAAATACTAGAAGTCTTACACTGTATCTATATATTTTGCTCCGAGACTAGAACATAATAAAATAGATAAAACAAAACTTGCGCTTTAGATTAAGAAAGGGTCTGAAGGATTTTGTATCATTTTTTCCAGTTCTTCTCGGGTCCTTGAGCCCTTCCCTCGCCAACAATATACAGTTTGCTTAATTTGTAAAAGAGGCTAGTTACGCTTCTGTATTATCATCTTAGACTAACCTCTCCAAACTTAAAAGTAAAGATCACGCACCCTTATTGTTTAGATTGATAAAGACTTTTGCATCCGTCGACATTTTCTTCGATTAAAATAATATTGATCTGACAACCGCTGTGCATGTATACTTTAATGTCCTTTAAATGAATGACAAATGACAACATTGTCATTTTTTGAATGACAATTAAACAGTGTGGGGAAAAATAAATTGAATACACTTTTATTTTTCGTTTTTAGTTTTTGTGAACATAGTGTGCATGGTTAAAAACCAATGAACCAGTTCTTATGAGGACCAGTTCAACATTTCATTCCAAATGATATACTTATAATCAATTTGGTATGCAGAAAACGCAGAGTTTAGTTAATATTTTAATCAACGTTTTTTATATTCTCTCATATATCGGGTTATTTCAAATAATACAGTCTGACCGTATGCGTATTTTGAAAAAGTACGCATACGGTTTGGACCGTACGCGTACGGTCCAAATACTCATAACCATAGCCACCTATTTATATTGTTGAAAACTATACTATATGTTTATAAAAAGGGGTCATACCAGTTGCATATATATTAAAATAAGTCAAACATGTGACACATTTAAAAAAAAACCACTCGTATGATAGATAACAAAAAATGTACAGAGACTCTCTGTATTCTGTCAGGGACTTTCTATATTAGTATAGAAAGTCCCTGATTCTATTGTTTTCTTTGAAATATTAAAATAAGTAAAACATGCTCAACCTCATCTAAAACTACCTCGATCAAAAAATTTAACCTGAAGCAGGACAGACGAACGACCGAACGAACGAACGCACGGATGCACAGACTAGATGGGGCATAACAATTTATTGTTGAAAGTGAAAATAGTGATTTGGCAAAAATGAAAGTAAGGTAGAGATTAGAGGGAGGCAGGACCTTTTTCGGGGCGTTGGGATCGGGTGTTTTGAAGCGTGGGATTTGGGGATTGATACTTACGGGATCCGGGAATATATTTTTCGATTTCGGGATATGAATTTCTTTTAATTCTGCATCTCGGGATTTCGGGATAAGGACCCCTCCGACCACCCCTCAAATTAGCCTTAGTCGGTCTTAGTCATTTACACAAGATGTATATCCTACCAATGGCATGTTAGTAAGGCTCTCAAAAGAAAAAGCACTGATGGATTGTCCTTGAAGCATATTTTATTAGACTTATAATGGTCTATATATAAACAGTTACATTTATTTGATGTTTGAAACGGTGCAATTTTTTAATTTGATTTGACTTTTACCAAAAGAAGCATTGTAGCAAAAGAGAAGAATACTTGTGGTCTGAGGCCAGAAACATGAAAATGATTGAATTTAACAGAAAGGAAACAAATATCGGACTTCGGAAAAAGGGAGAGGTCTTTTGATACCTTTTATGAAATTCTCCATATATAATATTTTTTACAAAAAATCATCCTACAACAGTTCACAAGCTGTATGTGCCCGCGATTTCGCGGGTGTGTTCTAGGGATAATTGAAAGGGCTAAACATCGTCCTAATTCGCCATCCGTAATAATTATTTAAAATGTTTATTTGGCATGCCATAATCGATAAAAGTGCAGACGTGAAAGAAAGCACTCTTCTCGGTTTACGTTACACTTACGATGATACACAGGACGTAACTTGCGATCAACTTAGAAGTCCTTTACGATGCCTTTGTGAAACAGACGTAACGGGAACGTAGTACCACACGTAAACCGGTACGATGATTGTAAGTTAAGAAGGCTTTGTGAAACGGTGGCCAGGTCTTCATCTTTCGAACATAGAACAGACCTATGATTATCCAGGATTTCCTCTTTGAAAAGCGTTGTCAGGGTATGTGTTTAGTTTCCAAGTAAATTGTCAATACCTACTTCACCTATCAAGCAGTTAATGTAATGAGATTTATTTCACGTTTAGTCCATTGTCTGGCATAATCTTTAACTGAATACATCAGTTGTTTTTTCCAATTGATGGATTTATGCTCACGATATTTCGGACCTTTGGATAACACCTTTTGCAGGGAAATATTATTTACAATGTTGAGGTCACCAGGAATAACGTGGCCAGGCGGATTATATATGAATTTTGAAATAGAACAGGTGCAACCAAGAGGTTTATATTTTAAGACGTGTTCGTAATTGAAAATTTTAGCTGCAATTGGTTTGGTATAGGTGAAAGAAATGATTGATACAGACTGAATTTTAGCATAGGAAGGTATTTTTGATTGAACTAATTTATGATGAAGGATATTGCCCAAGTTGACGCGAACGCCATTCAGAACTGTTTTGTCAAATGAAAGTTTAAGAAAAAAATCTTTTCTCTTTTTTATCTTTTCCAATGCACACCCGTTTGAAATGTTTGTGACTTGCAATATCCGAAATGATAGCTGTTAGTTTGAATTGTTTTGAACGAGGGTTTGTAACAGTGATTTCCAAACATAAAATGAACAGAGAATGAGGTTTTGAGAGGTTATTGACTTGGGACAAGCAACTATAGGAAGTAGCGGGGTTTAACATGTTTGAAGGCGCCAACCCTCCACTAACATTAGAAAGTTGTATAAACTAGAGGCTCTAAAGAGCCTGTGTCGCTCACCTTGGTCTATGTGAATATTAAACAAAGGAAGCAGATGGATTCATGACAAAATTGTGTTTTGGTGATGGTGATGTGTTTGTACATCTTACTTTACTGAACATTCTTGCTGCTTACAGTTATCTCTATTTATAATGAACTTGGCCCAGTAGTTTCAGTGGAAAATGTTAGTAAAAATTTACAAATTTTATGAAAATTGTTAAAAATTGAGTATAAAGGACAATAACTCCTTAGGGGGTCAATTGACCATTTCGGTCATGTTGACTTATTTGTAAATCTTACTTTGCTGAACATTATTGCTGTTGACAGTTTATCTGTATCTATAATAATATTCAAGATAATAACCAAAAACAGCAAAATTTCCTTAAAATTACCAATTCAGGTGCAGCAACCCAACAACAGGTTGTCTGATTCATCTGCAAATTTCAGGGCAGATAGATCTTGACCTGATAAACAATTTTAACCCGTGTCAGATTTGCTCTTAATGCTTTGGTTTTTGAGTTATAAGCCAAAAACTGCATATTACCCCTATGTTCTATTTTTATCCATGGCGGCCATCTTGGTTGGATGGCAGGGTCACGCCACACATTTATAAACTAGATACCCCAAAGCTGATTGTGGCCAAGTTTGGATTAATTTAGCCAAGTAGTTTCTGAGGAGAAGATTTTTGTAAAGGATTACTAAGATTTACGAAAAATAGTTAAAAATTGACTATAAAGAGCAATAACTCCTAAAGGGGTCAACTGACCATTTCGGTCATGTTGACTTATTTGTAAATCTTACTTTGCTGAACATTATTGCTGTTTACAGTTTATCTCTATCTATAATAATATTCAAGATAATAACCAAAAACAGAATGTCCTTATAATTACCAATTTTGGGGCAGCAACCCAACAACAGGTTGTCCGAATCATCTGAAAATTTCAGGGGTGATAGATCTTGACCTGATAAACAATTTTAACCCGTGTCAAATTTGCTCTAAATGCTTTGTTTTTTGAGTTATAAGCCAAAAATTGCATTTTACCCCTATGTTCTATTTTTAACCATGGCGGCCATCTTGATTGGTTGGACGGGTCGCCGGACACATTTTTTAAACTAGATACCCTAATGATGATTGTTGCCAAGTTTGGTTTAATTTGGTCCAGTAGTTTCAGAGGAGAAGATTTTTGTAAAAGTTAACGACGACGGACGACGGACGACGACAGACGACGGACGACGACAGACGACGGACGACGACAGACGACGGACGACGGACGAGAGACAACGGACGACGGACGACGGATGACAGACGACGGACGAGAGACGACGGACGATGGACGACGGACGACAGACGACGGACGACAGACGAAGGACGACAGACGACGGACGACAGACGCCAGACGCCAAGTGATGGGAAAAGCTCACTTGGCCCTCTGGGCCAGGTGAGTTAAAAATAACACAAGATCAAATTTGACAAAATAATAAAAGAAAAAAAAATATGATATACAGCAATTAACAACACCCCCTCAATCACAGGACCTCTATTTCAGACAGGCACTTTAAGATTATGCTCGGGTTAAACATGTTTAAAGGCATCAACACCCTTACTTGGGACAGTAAAAGAACAAATCAGGATTAGATTTGATAGAACATTAAACGAAAAACACATACGAGAAATAGCAAATAACAACAACCACTCAACTACAGGCTCCAGACTCCAATAGAAAAAAGTAAAATCACAAAAATACTTAACACCAAGGAAAATTCAATCGGAAAGTTCCTAATCACATTGCAAAATCAAATGACAAGACATATCAAACGAATGGACAACAACTATCATATTCCTGACTTGGTACAGGCATTTTCAAATGTAGATAGTACTCATAAATAGCTAGGTCCGTGTTTTACAATTTAAAGCCCTAAAGTCTGTTTTACATTTTTTGACATCTACACATGATTCTTTAAATATCATGCACAGTTCCAATGTTTTTGCTGTGACTTTTCAACCAAAGAAAGATCTCCCCATATTTTTCTATATATTATTCAGAAATTAACCTATCATTCGATGAAAAATCTCTATTGTTAAACTATTTGAATAACAATGTGAAAAGGTTTAAGTCCAAAAAATATGAGGAAATTATGTCATATTTGTTTGCAACCATTTCAGTCAATAGCTATCTCTGAATTGATTGTATCCAAAAAATATTCCTTTGAAGTTTCTTTGGTAAGAACACAATTTAGGGTTTGCTTTGTGATTAACCTGGTGACCTGTTTACCTTGTTTCCATTATTTAAAGCACATCATATTGCCACCAACTTTTTGAACAGCAACATATGTTAATGTGTCATCACCTCTTAAATATACAGAATTAAGGACTTTTTGTTTCTGATACTGACTTTATCACGTTATAATATCAGTTGAACCTGAAGTTCGAGACTTATTTATAACACTAACAAAGTCCGTTTGTCAAACAAAAAGTCCTTTATTCTTTTTATCGGTAATTATGTAAAAATGAAAATCACTTAAATAATAGATAAAATGGCAAACACATTATTTTATCGTGTCGAATAACGGCTAATCACATTTGATGTCACATGTTGAGTGACTACATTCGAAATTTTGTCACAGTGTGGTTAACATGGCGTTATTTTTCATAAAGTATCTATATGAGTTGTTATATTTTTGTTTTTAAAGTACAATATCTATAAAATATAATGGTGACGTTTCTTTAAAATTTGCAATGCATAGTATGATACATTTTGAATCGTGAGATTTTTGTTATTGCTTTACAATCTTTTTACTTGTTTGATAACGGATGGATAATTTGCTTTAAAAACATGTATGTTGTCGTAATACGCTTTGTTGTCATACTGAAGACGATTGTATTCGTTTAAGGAAAGCTGTGATTTCTTTTTTTTCAAATTCATGTATGTGCAGTATGTCAGTATATTATATGAAAGCTCGTTTTATTTCGACAAACATTTTAATGGATGTTACTCAGCTTTTGTCTATTTATACTTTCGCAATTCTTGGTTTTATTTTTATCAAATCATGTTATCAATTTATTAACCCGGACCGTTGAAGTGTGTTCGGCTCTATAGCCTGTAATCTGTTTACTCTTTTGTTCCTCAGTTTATGTATAACTGTCTAAACAAACATGTATGCTATGAAACCACATCTCCCTAATCTTAAACGAAGGAAGGTGACAGCATAAAACATTAAAATAGCCTTTTAACGACATTATTATTTGGAATAACGATGGCTTATCAAAAAATGTCGAAAGTGGTTTGTTTTTCTTCTCTCATGTGATTGTGGTACCTATTTGATGTAATTTATAAAATGAAACTTTAGAAATTCCTTGGATAAGACGGTTTAACAGTTGAATTTTATAGAAAACTTTTGGGATAACTTAAAGTTCATAGTAGTAACATTCTTAATATTGGATATAAAGATCAAAAACTTACATACTCACAGCGTACACGTGTATTAACGCTTTTATTTAACAAAGGTGATCCATTTTCACTAAATAATTACCGTCCTATTTCTCTTTTAAATATTGACATGAAACTTCCATCGTACGCTCTAGCACAACGATTGAATTACCAAAACTTATTGAAGAAGATCAGACTGGATATGTAAAAAATATATATTGGTTTTATTCTTAGACGGATTCAAGATACTATTGATCTCACTGATTTATACAAAATTGAGGGGGCTATAGTCTTTGATGATGTTTCTAAAGCGTTTGACTCTCCAGAGTGGAATTTTATGTTTTCAGTTTTAAAACATTTTGTATTAAACGATTTTTTTATTAGATGGATTAAGACTTTATATAGCGATATTTAAACATGTGTAATAAATATTGGTTGGATATCGGAGTTCTTTAAAAACACCAGGGGTATACGTCAAGGATGTCCTTTATCTGCGTTATTTTTCGTTTTATCTGTGGAAATTATGGCTTCAGGATTTAGAAACACAACTGATTTTAAAGGTATCAGAATCAAGTTAGATTGCAAAAATCATACTATAAAAATTTCCCAACTTGCAAATGATACTACTTTATTTTGTTGTTCTTAATATGATGTTCAAGTAGCTATGAATGAAATTGACATTTTTGGTTCTTATTCAGGACTAAAATTAAACAGAAACAAAACAAAGGGGTTATGTGTAGAAAAGCTTAAATCATGTTAAGAAAAAATTGAGGTAATCAACTGGAGCAAATAGAAAAAAGTTGTTTTAAAATTGTTTGGGATAATCAACCAGATAAAGTAAATAGAAATCCAATTATTTGTCCATATGAAAAGGGGGGATTAGATATGATAGATATAAGAAGTTATTTCACTTCTCTAAAAGCTATGTGAGTAAAAAAACCTAATAAATGATTGTGAAGAAGGGAGGAAAATTATACCCAACAAGGTGTCGAAAAAACAAACCCTACCAAGACTGTTTGATTTAAAATGGTAAAACAATAATGGTTTTAAAGATAAGTCTTATTTTTTTCAAATAATTTATGAAATACACTTTTGAATCCACATATATTACATTGAGACCTTTCTTGCCATGCTAATTCCCGTTTTATTTGAGCCTCTAAGTCTAATTTTAAATCACTCTTACAGGTTTGTTTATACAACATGTGATTTTTCATTTCAGTGTTAACCATGTACTGAAAAATCGTATATGTGAATTGGTCTGCATATGACACTTTAGCATTGAGGTATGTATCAACTAGTGTCATTTTTTCTTGTTTGTCATGGCCGCAAAAGTTTCCAATTTGTCATTGTGCCGTCTGCATTTTGCAAAGATAAAACATCATCTAAATACTTAATTGCCCTGGATTTATACACATCAGAATCCAGCCTCACATACTTAAATTTTATAATTCTTACTAGCATTCCAAGGGACATAACCCTTTTTAAAACCATTTTGAGGTATTTTTTTATTACTCTTTCTCCCCATTTTCTTTGTAAAATACAAGAAAGTGGACTTTTTGGTAAATCTATTAGAAATATACTGTTCTAAGTAATTAAAACGACTTTGATATCAGTAACAATAAATGATTGACTGAAAAGAAACCGTTATTTGTCACACTAGGGGAACAGACCAAAAACTCAGGTTACACATAAGGGCTTATAGAAACTTCAGTGGATACTGTTAACATTTATAGAGACAGTTCTTTCAGCTAAAACACTTTAATTATTGATTTAACATTAAATTTCTTTCATTTTTGGGGGGAAATAATCACATTTGTTTTATTTTGTAGACAAAAGATATCAAGTTTTGATGATAAAAGAAGGAAGAAGGGAAAATGAATCAAACCAGACCTCCAAATGAACTCTTAAAGGTGCAATAAAATTGTTTATCATCTTAAAGTTGTCTTCTTATCCTATTTAATTGTTTGAATGCATAGATCATGAGTATATGATCAGATATTAGTCAACACTGCATTTTATAATGATACACTGATTTGTCGAAGAAATTAGACTGACATCGCCGTAGGATATGGCCTTACATTATAGTGGTTTTCTCTGAAACTATAGCTCTGACTGAAACAAAATTTTGCAGTTATGCTCGAAATAACTTGCAATTGGATGGTAAAAGAATACATTAAGTTCATTTGACATTTAGGTGTTCTTTAAGTGTAATACCACCAAATCAAGGTACGTCACATCCGGTTGTATACGAAAGTAGGTTAAACAAAATATTCCCTTGAATTTGAAAGTTGTAGAAAATTAACCCTGCATTTCAATGCACTTAAATTTTTCTAAGTCATAAACATGTATGTTGGGTGTCTGAAAGCATCATTCTTTTTTTATTTGATGGTCTGTAAAGTTAAGGTTACATAGTTACCAAAGCAGGTAACCAGTAAATAACAGTGTAAAAATTGGGTGTTTTACTTCCGGTCATACTAACGTTCTTATATGCAATAAAATGTAGTGTGAAATTTTCACTGTAGCACTGGAAAGGATTAAACTTTATTCATGCAAAGTATTTCTTTTGTTGAAATAAAGGTAAATACTGAACTTTTTTTTAAATGCTTATTTAAAAAAGACTAATAGGGAAACCAATGGTGGTATTTCACCTTGAACACATTATATATTTTTATAGATATCATTAGATGTTGGAGATTAACTGGTGGAAGTTATCAAATTTGAAATTTGAAAAAGCGATCTTATTTATGTACTAAATGATTTCATAGATGAAAAAGGCTGTATTTCTCAAGACATCACTTTAAATAAACTAAAAAAATCATCATGGATAGCTGAAATTAATTTATTAAAGAAATCAATACCAAAAGACTGGGCAGCAATTATAAAATCGGAATATTCTGTAAAAAGTATTGTTAATATAAAATGAAACCAATTCATATTGTAAGGTTTACCAATAAAATTAGAAGCATAATCAAAAAAACTTTTATATAAGTCTCTGATAAATAAAACAATTTGAACCAGCCAGTGGACCCAAGAAATTGCTGCATATATTTGATACAGATGATGCGTTATATCAGAACTATTAATTAAAATTTTGATTCCGATATTTAAAAGAAAATTAACTTAGAATTTTTAGATGGAAACAACTACAACATATTCTACCTACAAAGAAACTTTTATGCAGGTGGAAAATTGTAAACAATTGTTCTTGTAATTAATGTTCTGAAGAAGAAGATTATGATCACTTCTTTATACTGTGTCCTTATTAAAGACTGTTTTTGGAATAAAATAAATGAAGGTTTAAAGAACAGTAAAATAACTTTTAAGATAAGAGAAAGACACTTAGTATTTGGATATAAAACTTCTGAAGAAGAATATTTTGACTCTAACTTTTCTCAATGAGTTCAATAGAAGAGCATGTTTAAAAATTAAAAGTAATGTTTTAGCAACTATAAGAAATTAATATATATTTGATGTAAAAAATGTAATATGTATTTTAACTAATACCTAACCTGAGTGATTAATGGATTGTAACAGGGAACATCAGCAGGAGCTTGGACTCCTGAAGAATATTGTAACAAGCCAATATTTTAAATAAATATTTAATTATGTTGTTAAAAAAAAATTGTTGCGTTTCATCTACATCTGCAGTGTAACACTTAATCATGTTAATAGTGACTAAACAGGTTGAAGAAATCATTCAATTGAAATCTAAAAACACAATTTTTGCAATTCGATAAACAAGGGACTGTTAACATTCAAGTTTATAGATTAAAAATCGGATCAGGATATTAAGGTTAACTATTAATAGTATTGTGAATAAAGTACATTGTTTCAGTTATTGACCTTTTTTACATTAACTTCTTGTTCCAATTTGCATATAATTTAGACAAAATTATTCAAAAAGCTTAAATAACTTTACTAAGACAATGACAAATATTATTCACCGAAGAACATCACTTGCGATTTTTGTAAATAAAAGGGAAAGTAGATCATTGTGTAGTCCATTCGCAGATGTCAATTGGGAACCAACACAATACTGTTTTAATCCAAACCAGATCACTGAATTTCAGCGAATACACATCAAAGGAAATATGTATAATTATCGATAAATTTTATAACAAATAAGCATTTTATGAGGAACAGAATTCTAATTAAATTTTTAAAGATTCATTAGATTTTCAATACCTTTAACGTTCAACAGCAGTTTTCTGGAAAACATTCCAACTTCAACAATGTATTCTCCACTGTCACTTGTTTTTGCGTTCTTAAGAGTGAGTTGAAGTTCACTTTTCTCCATTGAAGTGACATTGGATATCATGCAGATTTCGTTTTGCACCATTTCTTTGCCATCTTTCGACCACTTAACAGGTGTACTCCCCGACTTTACTTCACATTTCAGAATTACATCATCTCCTTCCATGCACTCAACATTGGTAGGATTCTGTAGAAAACAATCTGTAACAAAAGGATAAACAATGGTTTATGAAATCATTATTCAAAAATGTGACTAAAAGAATATATGAAAGGAGTCATAACTGCACATTCGGCAGCTTTATTGCGCTTACACTTATGTAAATGACTCAGTGTTAGAATTGTAGGATGTTTTGTGAAGTACTACATTTGTATAAGGATAATCTTCTCCTCATATTATTATGATTCTAAATTATTAAATTAGGATAATTTGTTACAATGGTAAATGTATTAAACATGTTACTATAACTCATTCAGCACGCAATTATACGATTAGGATAAATGAAATGTGTATATGTGTGTGTGGTGCATTTTCACTATTACTAAAAAAAATAGGTTCATCAAGCGGTTTCGAAGACCGAATTTTCAATGAAGCTAGATTAATCAAGGTTTGGTGAACAAGCGTTGCCTAATTTAATTTTTAAGACTTTGTGAACATAACTCTGATATATTCTTTTATCATATGTTTAGTAGTAGATACAGTAGTTTTGAATATTTGATAAATAGCCTGCTGTTTAATCCATATCGCGCAACTTTGATGCGCACCCTTTATCGCATACCCTTTATCACACCCCTACTTTTTTTCTTTTTTTTTTTTCTTTTTTTTTACAAAAATTCATTATTTTTTATGTAAACTTAAGAAATGTTCTTCCTCAAAATAGGTCCAATAGAACTGTAATTCGGGAGTGACGTAATTTGTTGAATGACGTCATTGTTTGGTATGTACATGTTTTCATATTTTTTGGCACACTAAATGCAACTATAAAAAATACAAATCACAAAACATACAATAATAAACAAAATACCCTACAACATGTAATATAAAACAAGTCAAGAAGGGTACAACATCATAAAAAAAGTTAAATCATCAGTTAGATCGCAAATGATTCTGATCTTGACATGTGATAGTCATACTGAAGTAATAATCTTGATAGTTTTAAAAATTATCACGAATCAATACGCTGGTAACTTTTTTCAATATTGATATTTGGAAGGAGTAATAAATTCCTTAAAACTGCAAAAGAGGAAAGAAAGGGACTCATAAATCCAAAATAAACTGACAATGCCATGGCTAAAAATAAAAAAGACAAACAAACAAACAATAATACACATGACACAACATATAAAACTAAAGAATAAGCAACACAAACCCCACCGAAAACTAGGGGTGATCTCAGATACTGCGGAAGGGTAAGCAGATCCTGCTCTACATGTGGCACCCGTCGTGTTGCTCATGTTATAACAAATCCGGTAAATAGTCTAATTCGGTAGGTCACATTCATGATAGGGAATGGGATTGTAGTTAAGACGTAAGGAACTTATCCAATTTAATCTGTTTAACGGTTATTCCATAACGGTCAACCAACACGTGATGGCGTCCGTAAAATTTACGAAGGGATGCTTTCAACTTTACTATTTGTAACTCTTGGTTCAAAGGCTTCTTGTAAGCAGCAACCCTATATCAAGAAAATCATGATAGGAAATATAAGCACGGGAATATCGTATCAGTTCGGAGATATATACCCCGTATGCAGGTGCTGCTGGAATGTTGCTACTTAGAAATGGAAAGTTCACAATTGAGAGCTGAAACCATTTTTTTTTTGCCGTAAAGTTTTGTTTTCAACCGACCCCCATTGTCAATTTCTAGATGTAAGTCAAGATATGATGCCGACTTAACCGAATCTGTTGAATGCTTTATCTCTAGGTCAATTGGATAAATGCGTTTAACACAGTCACCAAATTTTGAATTATTTAGTGAGAGAACATCATCTTTGAATGGAAAGTAAAGTAAAATGATTTTGCTTACTTCTTAACTTTCTTCCTAAGAAGTTTCTGTATGAAGTCAGTCTCGTAATAATTATGAAACAAGTCGGCAAGAAAAGGGGCACAATTTGTTTCCAGTGGAATGCCGACAGTCTGTTGAAAAAAAACTCGTCCTCCGAACGAAACAGATATGTTGTCAATCAAGAAATCAAGCATCTTAATTATGTCAGATTCAGAGAACGTTTTGTTTGAATCAGAGTGATTCTTTACAAAGTAGGATGTATCCCTCTTTAAGACAAGATACTTGTATCTTAATTGGACATTCTTTTTTATGAAACAAAGCAATACCAACACTTTCAATTTGTCTTTTAGTTTAGAATAGGCAGTTTCACAAAAGCTGTGAAGCCCGGCTTTGATTGCTGATAAAACAGATGTAAATAATTTAGAAATAGGTGTCCTCGAGCACTGGGAAGCCCCAGCAATATACCGTTGTTTGTAAAAACACATTTGTAGTTTAGGTATCCAAATACAGTGATGGAAGATCCAGTTCTTCGTCTTTGTTTGAAATTCCAAAGGAACATTTAACAGACCTATGGTTATCTAGGATTTCCTATTTGGTAAGTGTCGTGAGGGTATATGTTGAGTTTCCAAGTGATTTGTCAATACATTATTCGTTTATCAAGCATTTAATGTGATGAGTTTAACACACAAAAACGATGTTGTTTGGGGCTTTATCTGCGAGGACAAAAACATATTTGTCATGTAGGTAGAATAAAGATGATTGGTACAGACTGGTTTTTGAAATAAGGAGGTATTTTCGACTGAACTAATTTTAATGAAGGATATTGCCTAAGTTGACGCCATCGAGACCTTTGAGGCAAAGGAAAGATTAAAAAAAGATCTCTTCTCTTTTTCATCTTTTCCTATGCGAACTGGTTTGAAAAGGCTGTGACTTGCAATATCCGAAATGATAGCTGTAAGTTTGTATTGGTTTGAATTAGAGTTTGTAACAGTGGTTTTCAAACATAAATTGAACAGAGAATGAAGGTTTTTGAAAGGGGCAATGCATAAAGTTTCGTGCGAATGTGATCATAACCTAACGGCTTTTGTATAAACGACAGCAAGTCATTAATACAGACATCCTGCAGAGTAGGTGATGTATAATGATAAACATGTTTAACCCCGCCGCAATTTTGCGCCTGTCCCAAGTCAGGAGCCTCTGGCCTTTGTTAGGCTTGTATAATTTTTAATTTTAGTTTCTTGTGTATATTTCGTAGTTTAGGATGACGTCCGTTATCACTGTACTAGTATACATATTTTTTAAGGGGCCAGCTGAAGGACGCCTACGGGTGCGGGAGTTTCTCGCTACATTGAAGACCCATTGGTGGTCTTTGGCTGTTGTCTGCTCTATGGTCGGGATGTTGTCTCTTTGATACATTCCCCATTTCCTTTCTCAATTTTATTGAAAATGTTCATCACATTCACAGAGCTACACGTAGGACTAGATAGAACACCTATACATCAATTTTGTGGTAGCAACCATATGGTGTCGCAGATCCAAATTGTCTAATCCAGTAGTCTTCTTTTTGTCTACCGAGCTGCGTTGCAAGATGAGGATTGTTAGTGATGTGGTATATTTTGTAATAAGAGTCCTGTATCAAGGCCTGAGGTACTGGAAACAAGTGATTATAGGGACTCTTTTTCTATATTTTTCATAACGGCCTACAGAAAAAACTGTCCTAAAATTTCTTATCTAAAACCTACTATCGTGTGGGTTTGTGATAGTGATGGTTAGGTTTTAAGGATCAGCTCGGTAGAGTCCAGGTAATTTCAAATGGCAACTTCTAAAGAGGTCGGTCTTGTAGGTATAATCACCACGATGACCATTCATATGCGTGATGAGTTGCTGTATGGTTTGCAAACATACTGCAACCCACATCGACGCATTAGTAAGGTTTACAACATGCTGGGTTTCGCAAGTTACATTGCAATGCACAGTGATGCACAGTGTATACGACCAAGTGGAGTTGTATATATGTATAGTTCGTCTCGCATTTGGAATATAAATAGGTATTCTCTACATGCTCTATTTTAACTAGTTTGCCAGTATTGGGATATAATAATTGTAACAGTACATATCTGAAAATGATTTTCATTTGTTATGTATACATACGAAGTCATTGTTGAAATTACTTTTCCTTCGTAAATCTCGTCTATTGGAAATTTTAAAGATTATGATCTATTTACTTTATAACATTGGTGATGTTTCTTGCATTATTTAAGGAGTGTATATTTTTCTCTTTGGTGTACATGTTCAATATCGTTTTATTTTAAACAATTCATAGCCCGTTTAATAAATTTGCTGACTGAAATCTTACTGTTGCGAAAACCCAGTGAACTGTCTTGATGACAGCTATCCAACAGATACTACATCACCTAAATTACGATTTGGAAGATAGTTGTCTCATTGGTTACATTATCCAAGTTCCTTATTTTTATTTGATTATTTTAAAACAATAACTTAATTTGAGAGCAAAAACCTTAAGTAGATTTCTTTAAATGTGTGTTTAATTCATAAGACTGTCATACTAGTTTAGGCCTGGCTATGGGACCGGGTTTAATCCACCATTTTCTTCTTAAGAAAATGATTGTACCCAGTAATTAATATGACATTGCTGTCCATTCCGTTGGTGTGTTTGGTGTCATGATTTTGTCTTCCTGTTGATATCATGTTCAAGGCCATGCGTTTCCTATCACGACTTTTTACAAAGAGCATTGCTTATCACAAGAAAGCAATTTATGTAAACAGTGATGAAGAAATCGAATCCATACAAATTACACAAAACACCACATAGAAATGACTGAGTAACAGGAACCACACTGAATTAATGATAATCTCATGGGATCCTAAAAGGAAAAGCAAATCCTACTCCATATCAGGCATCGTTCTATTGGTCATGTAAGTACAAAATTTGTAATTAAGTAGGTCACATTTTTGGGAAAAGTTATTACATTGTATATACAACAATATTCGTCGTCATTATTGAAAGAGCTGTTCCGAACTGGTAATGGAGTCCGTGAAATTAGCTAAGGATAATTTCAAGTAATCTACTTTGAACTCTGGTGTTATTGCTTCTAATTGAGCAGATACCCTCTATCAAGAGGAATCATGAAAGGAAATGCAGACCCTGGAATATCGTATCAGATGGAAATTATATATTCCATATGCAGTCGCTGCTGGAATGTTGCTACATTGAAACGGAAAATTCACAGCTGAGAAGCTGAATTCCTTACCTTTTGTAGCATTTTATCTATTGTCATAAAAAATCATAATGTCAAATCAAATTAATAGATTTAGCTAACAAAGTCCTTATATTTGATTAAAGTAACATTCATATATAGTGGAACATTGTTTTAACGTTAATTAAGCTAAAATCAAAAATTGTTTGCTAGCACCTCTCTGTGATTAATGTAAGATAATTTGGTAAATTTCCCACCATTTTGTCATTATGGGGAGATAATATAATTTGGTTTTCATTTATAATCTTTTTCAAAAAAGTTAAAAATGTTGTAAGTAAGTTCCAATTATATTTTATTTTCACCAAAGCATTTGACATACGTTTGAATAAAGTGGTGGCTATTTTATTGTGTTGATGTATTTGTGTTTGTGTTAGGGGTTGTTACACATCATCGCAGTAATGCCTTATTAAAATCGAATCTAAATGTTAACTTTGAATCTCAAGCTTGCAGCATCGGTTTCATTACATATGGTTTCAAAGAAAACGTTAAAGGGAAACGCAAGCTTTGGCATATTGAATCAAATGGAATATGTCTTCGCCAAATGAAAAAGAAACTGACAAACATTTATTATGTATATTCTGTTTTAAGTGTGTCTTCATAATTTATTCTTCAGAGCGAAACGCGAATACACAAACTTTATGACTCATCATTATGAAAAAAATTGAAAAAAAAACATTATTTTGCAACAGTTACATGTATGACTCAAACACTGAAAATGTAAAGTGAAAATATATCCACTTTATCAGAGTAATTATACTTAATCGGTAATTCTCAACCGGGAAATTAATATTTAATCATGCTTTAAATAATGATGGAAAGGTTTTAAATATCAGTCAATATAAATATTTCTCTCCAGTTCTGTAAACATTTTCGAAATTTTCATTGACCTATGCAAACATTCGCACACATTACACCCCTCAATTGGTATTTAACGTTCAATTTATCTATATTAAAACATGCTTAATAAACAATGATGGAAAGGTTTTGAATATAAGTCGCAATAGGTTTCTCTTCACTTCTGTAAAACATATGTAAAACATATCAGTAAAGTTATTATAATAATGATATTTGCATTTGTTTTTAAAAAAAAAAAAACCTTCACCACACTGTTTAGTATTAACAATGATTAATAAATCGTTCCTAACCCATGAGATAGTAAAGGAAGGGGGTAATTTCATATGTTCAATTCCAATTCAAATCATTGATCGTCCATAAAAGGGGATTCCAACCCAGAAACTCCGGAAAGTTGGCACTGGGTGGACACGACTTTGGAATCAAAGCCTGGGAATGAGTGGGAATAAGGCAGGAGGGAATTGGGAGTGGGCGGGAAAAGGCGGGAAACAGGTGACGAGGGTAGTAAAATAGGGAATAAAAGAGGGACGAAAAATACCAAATTTGACATTCAAACTCATAAATCAAACATAAACTGACAACGCCATGGCTACAAAAGACGAAGACAAACAGACAAACAATATTAGTCTGCTCTATGGTCAGGTTGTTGTCTCTTTGATACATTTTCTTTTTCCGTTCTCAATTTAAACAATAGTATACAAGGCACAACATAGAAAACCAAAGACTTAGCAACACGAAACCCACTAAAACCTGGGGGTAATCTCAGGTGCTCCAGAAGTGTAAGAGCAGATGCTGCTTCACATGTGACACCCGTCGTGTTGCTTAAGTTATAATTAGTTATCAAAGGTACCAGGATTATAATTTAGTAGGTCAGACGCGCGTTTTGTCTACATAAGACTTATCAGTGACGCTCATATCAAGATATTTATAAAGCCAAACAAGTACAAATTTGAAGAGCATTGAGGATCCAAAGTTTCACAAAGTTGTTCCTAATACGGCTAAGGTAATTTTTGTCTGGGATGAGAAAATCCACAGTTTTTCGATAAATTCAGAGTTTTGTAAACAGGAAATATCATTATTGATATTTCAAATCCGGAAAATAGTTTAATTGGGTAGATCACATGTATGCTTCCCCCAAAATACATGGTAAGGGGGAGGTTAGTGGGAATCATTCCATGCTCAACCCTAACTTACAATCCCCTTCCCTTTCATGAATGTGACCTACAAAATTGAGTTGAGATTAGAACCCTACAAAAGAGATCAAAATTCATCTCTAATTTTAAATGGAAATGTTCATACATCAAGCACAGTCTTACACTTGTATACGAATATGTGTAATTGCATAAGGTCAATTGCTATTGCTATACGCAATATATGTGTGTTTTATTGCTATTTTGTTAATAACAGCTCCATGGTAACGTTTATGGTTTTGATTGCTGGAGATTATATCATACGACAATGAAATTAAACAAAAAGATTTCACTTCTAGGATCGCGAACAAGGGTAACTACAAAACCGTATATGGTCGGCCCAAGGGACGTCATAGCTTCTTTAATGATGTTTTACCTTTTTCTTTAAGTTGATCGGCTGCTTCATTTGTCTTAATGTCGGTTTCAACTGAAATTGAAAAGCAACTAAATACTTAAGTGTGCAACCAAATACAGATTGATAATTCTGTATAAATCTACTTAACATTTACTTAACGTTTTATCACGAAGAATATATTAAACTACTCAATAATTGAAATTAGTGTGTGTATATTAAATGAAAGTTTTCTGATTAAGTGTGTTTAATTTTATAATTTTTGTCAAAGGGTCAAAATTTAACGAGCAAAACGAATTTTAGTCCAAATGTTTCGTACAACCTCAATTGATATACATTAAGGTAAGTTGGCAAGGTCACATCATTTAATCAAACATGCATACGGGTGCGATATATTGATATTTGACTAGATATGTTGTTGAAATACAGGTTTTTATTTTATTGAAATGGATAATTAATAGTGACAACGACATCATTAAAAATAGTATGTTTCTGTAAGGTACTGGTGTCTTTATAGCGATATTCGTTAATATTGCCATATAAGTGGGAGGTTTGAATAGCCATAAAACCAGGTTCAACCCACTATTTCTTCTTAAAATGTCCTGAATCAAAACAGGAACATGGCAGTTTGTGTAAAAATATCATTTCTAAGTACCTTGAAATATATAGACAATTAATAGATAAACGTAATTGTATTTCGGAATATTCACGAATTAAAAGTTCCATACCACAAACATTCATGCAGATTTTAAAAAATAACGATGATCAACCTGCTTTAAAAAGCAACAAAATAAAAATGTCTGAAAACCTTGAATTTTTAAATCCAGACAATAAAATTATTAAAATCAAGGATTTGACATTGAAATATGTTCAATTAAACATTAACATAACTGAGACCCCTAAGTGTCAAACAAAATGGGAAAATTTGTATAGGGAGTATATAAATTGGGAAAAAAATTGGCTAAATCTAAGTAAAATGGATATTCATAGAAAAGTTAAAGAATTTCAATGGAAATGTATACACAGGATTATATATACTGAAAACAGACTGAAAATAATGCACATGTCAAATGGAAAATGTCACTTATGTGATGAAATTAATAATATTGAAACTCTTGAGCATTTATTTTATCAATGTATCAATGTTAAACCATTAATAGAAACGGTTGTTAGAAATTTACAACTTTGTAACCTTATAAGCGACGAGGTTCTCGTTGAAAAAGATATTTTATTAGGAACTTGTACAGAGAATTCGAATAATTCCATTGTTAATGCAATAATACTTTATTTCAAATGGGCTATTTGGAAAATACGTAATAAATGCAAATTCGATAAAATTAAACTGAATGTACAGTCTATACAGGCTTTGCTAAAACTGCACATGAAAAACGAATTAAAATTTCTTCTGCTACGCTCGGATATAAAGTATATATGCAAAACGAAAATTAAACTCTTTATCGAAAATTTTTAGGAAGATGTACTTAGTTCTACTGCTCTAAACGAAAGGTGTGTTCGATTACATATATATATACTTATCTTATTGTATCTTGTGTATAAAGTAGTGAACAATATGTTATTATAACAGAAAGAAAAAACAATATTTTGTATTGTAATTATTATTTAAATCTATGTCTGTGCATATTAGTTACATTAGTAAATTACCACATATATTATGCTTCGTAATACATTTGTACTCACCACATGTGCTTTATCCTTTTTTTATAATCCATAAATATATATTAAAGAATACTTTCAAATTCTGTTCAATCACATCAAAATTCTTCAAGTCAAACTATAACTTATTTTTGCAATCAAATTTTAAAGTCTTTCCAGTTTAAATCAACACATGTTTGTTCAGTGAACCGGATATACGATAGTCAGGGGCGTAGCTAGAAAGAAACGATGTGGAAAAAATTTTGGGACCCTATTATGCAGAATTTGTTTTTTTTTGTGGTTTTCGGTCATAGGACGGTTAAAAGAGGAGCTATATGTAGATAAAAATTTATGAATGTAAAACTATTAATAAATCTTCTGAATATAGTAATACATACACAACACATATTTGTGATACAGAATTTACTCAAAATTGTCCAAAATCTGCTCTTCGGGTCTGGGCAGAAACAAACTTCTCTATTACTTTGTCAACATTCACACTGAATATGCAGTAATGCTATGTAACTTTCGTTGTTCATTGTTGATCGTACATTTGTTTTCAATTACATACGTAGTACCGTGACTGATAGATCTCAGGGCCATCATGGCATGGTAGCACTCGCGAGATGTTATAAACCAGTGTACGTGTTCGGCATCGATCGACCTCCCAATTGAATTCGTCAAAATTACATGCTAGGTCAGTTTCGTATGTTTCAGACATTGAGATATATTGAGATTTGTTCGTTTGTGCCGGATATTTCCTACAACACGATGAAGCAGATACAGCACAAAGAAGCGATTTTCTGATAACTTGAAGCGACTCCAGTTGCCTTATCATATGGTCTATGAACGCAAAATATAATGAGACTTTACAATACTGTTTTGGCGTGGTTGCAGGGTGATTGGCTCCGGTAGTCTGTCAACCACATCGCCTCGGCATATTTTCAACGATATCGAAGGGGTCTGATAATTCTAATGCCGATTGGTACATCTCATTCCAAACTGATGAACTGTACACTGTAAAATGTGCTCCAAAACTACATATCTTAGACTGAGTATTACAAATTCAAAGTAAAAATCTTGTAGAAGATACAAGAAACCTTCCGATTTTGTCATAATCTCCAAAAAAAAAGATATTTTGAAACCAAATTTCGTTATGTAATGATATTTCATCAATTAAAAAAAGTGACAACATAGGTGTTTCCTTTAACATTCAATTTATAAATTTTTATTTTGCCATTTCTTTTTTTGCATGCCGAATCAATGTGCACGCAACTTCGGAGCTACGATCTATTTCTTAATGAACAGCTTCATCAAAATGTCAAACTAATATCCGGGATAGACGGGAAAGACACCAACAGTCTCCGATTCCGATTGACCAACTCATCTCTCTCTCTTCTGCTTTTTTTTTTTTTTTTTTTTGTGAAAACGACGTGGATGCACGTGCTGTCGTGCCTCCGGGTAGCTACGCCCCTGATAGTGATTTTATACAGTGATGCTGATCAGGTGTGAAAATCAATTGTATTGGTTATTTAAATATAATTATGTATGTAAAACTATTGTATAAACTCATTTGATATTTTCCCTGGTCAAGTGAGGCTGTTAAAATACAGGGGCCCCTAAGTATGCGACCTGGGCTACTTAGGTATTTATATAGCAGGAAATGATTGAATAAAATATTTGTTATCGTTAAAAAAAAAAAAAAAAAAAAGTACCTTGACGTTTTTTTATTGCTGCATTTTAGTGTTTTTGTTCTGTTGTTCCCGTCGGTTAAAGTCTGAAACCCGTATTCTTTTCTTTAAATATATTTGTGACTTTTGAACAGCGGTATACTACTGTTACCTTTATTTACCTATTTGGAACTGAAAAAAATCGTAAAATAGATAGCAAACGGCTTTACAACGCGACTTATTTAAGCATATTTCTACCTTAAGTGTTATTATTCTCCTAGGACAGGATGTTAACTGATGTTAACTGAATTACTTTGAATGTCACATCAATTAAAAAAAAGTATCTATCGAGATAATGTTGCAAAAAAAGGTTGCATTGGTTTTTTGAGATTTAAAGATTTCATGACTCTCAACATAATGTTTTCCCCCGATAAAATTTACCTTTCATACACATCTTTTGTTGTAAAAACATGTGTTTTAGAATATAAAAGAGATAATTGATTACTTTTTTTCGATTTTTTAAGTAAATCGTGACATGGACTACAATACTTAGAATATCGGATCAAATGGAACAGCTATACTCAAAGTGCCAAAACAAACCAAACAATATTTATAAGACGGGCTTCAAAGTTATTGTGAAACTGCCTATTCTAGAGGTGGCGTGAATCAGATGTGGATACTTAAAAATTCCAAAGATCTTTTAGAGTACATACAATCTAACTCTCTTTCATCTTGTAACAGTATTAAAACATTTGACTTTTCTACTCTTTACACAAGTATTCCACATTCCAAACTAAAAGACAAATTGAAAGAGTTGGTATTACTTTGCTTCATAAAAAAGAATGGCCAACGTAGATACAAGTATCTTGTCTTAGGGAGGGATAAATCCTACTTTGTAAAGAATCACTCTGATTCAAACAAAAAATTTTCTATAACTGATATTATCAAGATGCTTGATTTCTTGATTGACAACATATTTGTTAAGTTCGGAGGACGTGTTTTTCAACAGACTGTCAGCATTCCACTGGGAACAAACTGTGCCCCTATACTTGCCGACTTGTTTCTTTATTATTATGAGACTGACTTCATGCAGGAACTTCTTAGGAAGAAATATAAGAAGTTAGCCATATCCTTTAACTATACTTTCCGCTATATAGATGATGTTCTTTCACTACACAATTCAAAATTTGCAGCACCTGCATACGGGGTATATATCTCCCAATTGATACGATATTCCCGTGCTTGCATTTCCTATCATGATTTTCTTGATAGAGGGTTGCTGCTCACAAGGAAGATATTAAACCAAGAGTTCCAAATGGTGAAGTTGAAATCATCCCTTCGTAAATTTTACGGACGCCATCACGAGTTGGTTGACCGTTACGGAATAACCGTTTCACAAATGATATCGGATATGTTCCTTACGTAGACTCCGGGATCGGGTGTTTTTAAGCTCGGGATTTCGGGATTGACCCTTTCGGGATCCGGGAATCCTTTTTTTCTGATTTCGGGATGTCGGGATTTGCTTTATTTAAATTCGGGACCTCGGGATTTCGTTTTTTCAAGTCCGGGATTTCGGGATACAGACCCCTCCTATCCCCCTCAATAATGACCTCCACAAAACTAAGTTGACAAATTGTTAAAATCAATGTATTGTATTTATAATAACTAATCATGATTCATATTATATATATATATAAATATAAATTTACTGTGTAATCTCCCTGGTTAAACAGTAACTAATTTACAGGGATACCCGGCTGAATGCTGTGAGTCGAGTAATTTGTTAAACAGCAGAGAAATGTGCAATAAAAGATTTATCGTTTAAAAAAAAAAGTAACTACAATCCCCTTCCCTTTCATGAATGTGACCTACCGAATTAGACTATTTACCGGATTTGTAATCACATAAGCAACACGACGGGTGCCACATGTGGAGCAGGATCTGCTTACCCTTCCGGAGCACCTGAGATCACCCCTAGTTTTTGGTGGGGTTCGTGTTGTTTATTCTTTAGTTTTGTATGTTGTGTCATGTGTACTACTGTTTATCTGTTTGTCTTTTTCATTTTTAGCCATGGCCTTGTCAGTTTGTTTTAGATTTATGAGTTTGACTGTCCCTTTGGTATCTTTCGTCCCTCTTTTATAACACTAGTAACCCGAATTTAACTTGATCGGACAAAAACGCATTAACGCTGTTTAAATGAGATTAATCGTCATTTGATAAAGATTGACAAAAATTAAAAATCATTTTTCATTTATTTCAATGCATATCAAATCATTTTAATGCCAGTCAAATAGATTCGCTTGCAGTCGTTCAATTTAATTCAAGTTGGCGGTAAGTTATGTCAAACAAATAGGCCACGCCCCCGTTAAACTATTTCAAACTGGTATTAATTCGTTTTAAACCGTGTTGAGACCCGAGCTTTTAACAGGTAAATCACTCAAGCAAAACAACATCGATGTATCTTTCGTTTATTTGTTTCAAACTTTATCGACTTATTTATATAAATGCGTGTATTCCTATTAAAGTCATATACTTCACAATTTAAACAAATAAATGATCAATACACGTAACATATAAGGAATTTAAATAAAAACAATAAAATACTTAGTATTGGTATACCACGAATAAAAATGAATCCACAGTATTGATGCACGGTTTTAAAAAATTCAAAACTTCTGTTGAAAATAAAATAGTTAGATGTTTAACATATTTTTAATTTGCCCAAATGCAGTAAATCTTTATCTCACATATTCGTTTCAAAACTTGCTGAGTGCTATGAAAACTTGTGACATGTCAGTAATGTATGGTCCATTGCAATGACTTACGAAACTTTAGGTATTCCTGTATATTTCCGTTTCTCTTTTTCTGTCTTACTATAGTGTACTCGTAAATTAAATATAGACACGGAAATTAAAGTAACTTACCGTGAAAATTATTTATTTTTCACATAGTTTAAATCGATGTATCTTATATTTTCGGTCAACAACAAATATTCCCTAGCTGTATATTGATATATGAAATAGCTTGTAATAAAAACAATGTTGTGTTAAATAATAAAATTAATGAAGATACTGCTGACATTTGTTGAATTTAATAAACATTTAAGTCTTGCACAACATTGTAAATGAAGGAAGAGCTCAATAATCTTTTAAAACTGTGTCAAATTGTAATATCGGTCACTGACGCGAAACGGGCGTAAATTGTGGAAAAGCAGCACAATACGAACATTGTGAATTGTGGTTCCGATTTTGTACAGGGATTAGTGTGCTGTCATGCACCGTGACGTACAAAAAGTCTTGCTATATATGAACATATACTCTGTTTATATGAGATAAATTTTAGTCTGCGATAACGATGGGTTGGTTGATTTAAGTTTTACGACCTTGACTTGCTCTAAGTCGACATTATCGTACGTCTAATGCATTAAAAAAAAACGTATATTTACGTTTAGGGCATTTAATATAAGTCTACCTACCAAATTAAAATCAACATAAACATTATTAAAATAAACAAGAATGGAAAAGAAACAATTATGCATTGTTGCTCTGATATAATTATTAACTATATTTGAGCGGTAATGTCTTAATAAAAACTTTTATTATTTTATTATTATATTGATATTTTGGGAGGCGACTTTCCGGATATGGAACTTGCGCCCTATTTACACTAACGTGATTGTTTTTTGGAAGAACAAAAAAAATCAAAAAAATCTTAGTGTTTCGTGTTTTGTTTACTACACGTGAGTTCTTAAGTTGTGAGTTTTTTTTTCCAAAGTCTTTAATGTGTTGTGGTTTTAATTTTGTAAACAAAAAGTGTTTATTTTGTCGTTCTTGCTTTTTTTTCGTTGCATTGCTAATTACATAGATGATTGCTTCGATGTGTAAGGTAGTAGTAGCTAATAAATATACACAAGTGTATAAATGAATCTTAATGTCCATCGCTGAAGATAGAGATTAGATAATGCTTCCCGATAGCCCGGTGTCAATTATTTAATGAAAAATTGCCAAACGAAGTATGTATGCGCCAGAAAAAAAGACTGTCGCATACTTTTGTAACCTACATTGGGATTATTAAAAGAAACAAAATATTATATATGAAATTCCCACAGATACTAAGAGACCAGTTTGAGTCATGGTCCCTTTGTTCAGTGAGGATTGTCGTGGTCTGTGTATTGACCCTGACTGCCCTCACTGACCATGAGACCACCGAATAATCAATCTGGTAATCAAATTTTGAACTGTATCCCATTATTGACACCATGACTTCGGGAACTACTAATACCATACGTTTTGGACCCAGAGATTGGCGTCCTGATGCAAATGAGGCATATTGTGTTTAACTTTGTAGTATAATGAAAGAAACATGTGCGACCAGCAGTATTATTTTCACTTATCTTGCTGCATTTTATTTTTTAAAATCTAAAATAAGTTTAACAAACATTTTATCCATTAACAAGTTTTCTTGGGTTTTTGTTTTGTGGGGACAGATCTCAATGAGTTCTTCCTAATGTAGGTAGACCCCTTTTATTTTATGTAAAAAGATAAAATCAAGTTATTGTACAAGTATTATAAAAGTAATACTTTTAGAGTATCATTCTATTCGTGCTTTTTACGTATGTATCAATTGGTAAAAAATTATATCCAGTTAGGATATTTTTTAATTGAAATTTCTGTATTTGTAATTTTCTTAAACTGTCAAATAAAATAGATCGTTCTGCGTTATATAATTTGCAGTGTAGTAAGAAATGTTCTACTGTTTCTTCAACACGACACTCCTCACACAATTGAGTGTCAGATATGCCTATTTTATGCAGATGTATGTTCAATGGTATATAACCAGTTCTTAATTTAAAAATCAGTCTTTCTTTGTATCTGGACATTTTTGGTATTTTTATGTCAAAATTAATTTTTGGACTTATTTGATATAATGCTCTATCTTTCTCTTTATCCCATTCTTATTGCCACATTTTTTTCATAAAATTTTTACACAATGTTTTAAAATCATCTTTGAACAACGGTACAAAGATATTAATATTTTGAAAACTTAATGCCTGTTTAGCATGAAAATCAGCCAGCCTTGTATTCCTACATGACTCGGTATCCATTCAAAAGTTATATTTGTACCTGACTGATACAATGATCTTAGTAAAAAATGAATGTCTAGTAAGAATTGGTTTCTTATCTTGTTTAAAGGTATTTTCAGTGCTTGAAGCGCTGATAGAGAGTCTACAAAAATCACAACGTTAAAAGGTAAAAAGTCTTGTAACCATGATATACATAAATAAATTGCTGTCAATTCACACATAAAAATAGAAAGGTGATTGTACAACTTAAATCCCTTATTGATTTTTAACTCTGGAATGACAAAGGCACAACTAGCATTGCTATTTGGATTCTTTGACCCGTCAGTGAATACTTTTAAATGGTGTTTATATTGAGTTTCTATCATAATATTGGCTTCACTTTTAATTAGATGTGGTAAATCCTTTTTAGAAATATAATCTTTTAAATACATGTTTACTATAGGTACTGTAAAATGCCATGGGGGGATTTGACTTTCTCTATATATAACTACGTTATTTTCTGAGAAATTATTTCCTTTTAAAGTCTCTTTTGCAATTAATGTAAATGGTTTACGTTTAATATCTTTACTATAAAATTCAAAAGTAGCTGTATCTTGAATTGATTTTTTAGCTGGATGGTTGTTTTCGAATGTAGAAATATTTAAATATGATTTTGCGATTAACGCTTTTCTTCTGATTTTCCCATTTCCACCTGAAGGGCTTTTAACGATGCTGACTTCATGGAGCCTGTACAGAAACGTAAAGATTGTGTTTGTATCTTATCTAGTATTTTTTTAGTAGATGCAGAGGCTGTATTGTATACCTCACAACCATAGTCTATTTTTGATCTGATTAAAGCAATATAAATTTTTCTTAGAGTATAACTTGTTGCTCCCCATTTCGTTCTCGTTAAAAGTTTCATACAGTTTAAAATTTTTGTACATCTTGTATTAATATACTGAACATGACTATTCCAAGTAAGATGTCTATCAAAAATAATTCCAAGAAATTTAACTTCTTTAACAACTTCTAAAATGTGATTTCCTATTTTTAATACAATATTATTACAATTAGATTTCCTACCAAAAATAACTGTAACTGTTTTTGAAGGTGAAAGTAAAAAGCCCCAATTTGAGCACCATTTGCTTATACTATTCAAGTCTTCTTGAATTTTTTTCTGTAAAAATTTCAATGATGATCCTGATTTCCAAATTGCCCCATCATCTGCAAATTGTGACATTTCACAATTTTTTAAACAATCTGATATGTCATTAACCATAATATTAAAAAGCGTTGGACTTATACAACTTCCCTGGGGGGTACCATTTTCTAAAACAAAAATATCTGAAAAAGTGTTGTTTATCTTAACCTGTAGTACTCTATCTGAGAGAAAATTATTAACATAAGCAAGCATGTTGCCTTTAAGACCCATTTTTTTCATTTTTTTTTAATAAACCATGTTTCCATAGCATGTCAAAAGCTTTTTGGAAATCAATACATATTCCAACTGTTATGTTTTTTTAGCAAAAGATTTCTGTATTGCATTTTCTAGACGTATACATTGCTGTATCGTACTTTTTTTTTTCTATAACCGTTTTGATTCGGGTTAAATATATTATTTTTTTCCAGAAACCACGTTAATCTGTTGTTAACCATTTTTTCCATTATCTTATTAAAATTAGAAGTTAATGCAATTGGTCTATATGATAATGGATCACTGGGATCTGTACCATGTTTTAAACTAGGAATAATTGTTGAATGTTTCCATTCCTTTGGAAGCTCTTGTAACATCCAAATTTTATTAATAAATAGTAAAAATATGCTTAAGGTTTTATTAGATAAATGGCGAAACATAATATAAGTTGTTCTATCTTTTCCCGGAGAGCTATCATTAGTATCAGCTATTGCATCTTTAAATTCTTGTAATGTAAACTTTTCATTAAAGCAATCTGTATTAATTTTGTAATATTCAATAAAATCATTTATCTCTTCTTTTTCTGTTTTAGTCTTAAATTCTTTGAAGTCGTTATTGTAATTTGATGTACTACTGACTTTGCAGTAATTTTCTGCAAATACGTTTGCTTTTTCTTTCGTATCTGTAACAAATCTATTAAAATATTTCAATATAGAAATGTTTGTCCTAGTACTCATCTTCCTAACATCTTTTTTACATTATGCTATAGATCTGAAATGTTATTATTACAATTAAGACTAGTACAGTAATTTGACCAATGGTTGTCCTGTGTATCTTTTAATACTTTTTTTACAAAATCTTTCTTTATCTTTATAAATTTTAAAATCATTCCCATTTCCGGTATGTCTTGCTCTATTTCTAGCTTTGTTTCTAGCTTTTATAGCTGAAGTACATTCCTTTGTCCAACAAGGAACACAAGGTTTGTTTGTTTTATGAAATTTCTTAATAGGAATATGGGTACATGCTATATTAATCAATTCAGTGGTTAATGTATTGTTAGTTTGCTGTATATCGTCTGTAATTAAATTCTCTGTAAATTTAATGTCACATTCCTTTTTAAAGCTTTTCCAATTTGCTCTCTTAAAATTCCATTTGGGGGACAAATCACTGTTGTAATCTCCAATATATATATTAGAGTCAATGTACACACACAAATGATCACTTCCAAAGGTGGAATGTTGATCTACCAACCAATTAATTTTTTGTCCAATATTAGGACTACAAAAAGTTAAATCTAAACATGATGTTTCTAAATTGATCGGATTCAGTCTAGTTCCTGATCCTTCGTTTAAAAGACATATATTATTATCTTGGATACACTTAAAAAGTTCGCTACCTTTAGTATCGATTCTTTTCCCCCATAATGTATGGTGAGCATTAAAGTCACCACACAATATGTATTCTGTTGTAATTTGACTAAGAAGAGTATCATAGTCTTCATATCTAGTGTCTAGTTTAGGGTCATATAAATTAAGTATCAGAAATTTCTTACTGTTATATATAATATAAATTGCAGAGGTTTCAAATGTACTCTTAAAATCAACTGTACTATAATTAATATGTTGTTTAACATAAATGGCTGTTCCACCTCTGTTGACACCTCGACTTGAGAATGTTGCGAGTGTGTAACCTGGTATTTCAGGGTAATCTTTTTCGAGAATACAAAAAGTTTCTTGAAAACATAAAATATTTGGCGTGTCGTTAATATTGTTTAAGTGTCATATAAATTCCGGTATGTGTGACCTAATTCCCTGGCAGTTCCAATGTGCCAAACTAAGTTGTAAAGCCATGAATATGATTAAAGTATACATTATAATTGACATGAATGTAAACAGTATATATTTCATTATTAAATACAAGTATAAACAAAAACTTAGTTTATTAATGTAAGCTTATCTAGTATATATTCTTGGTTTACGTGTACACCAAGCAATTCTAATACCATGTGAACTACAGCACTGACTTTCTGTACATTATCAGGTAATGTTGGAACCTGTATTGCTGTCATAATTATTAAAAGAATAAAATTGTCAAATTCTGTGAGCTGTTGAAACAAGCCCTTTGTTAGTGAAATCTTTTCATGCTCCTTAGGAATTTTTTCCTTTTTACCCTGTAATGGATTTTGTTTTGATTCTTTAAGAACATGTGTTCTTGCTTCTTTAACTGAGCATTTTTCCTTACACACCCGTTTTATTATTTTTTCATTTTGTATTTTCTTTGGGCAATCTTTACTCGTAGCTGGGTGGTCACCGTTGCAATTTGCACATTTTGCCTTAATTTTACACTCCCTATCTTTATGGTCTTCCCCACACCTCACACATTTTATACTATTTCTACATTCTCTTTGCATATGTCCAAAACCCTGACATTTAAAACACTGAGTTGGTTTTGGAACAAAGAGTTTAGTTTTGTGGCTTTTAAAACCTATCAACACTCTGGGTGGTAACTCTGTTGTGTTAAAAAACAGTTTCAGAGTTTTTGATGGAACCCTAGTTTTAGTATTTGTGTCATAATAAGTTAGTCTCTGAAAACGACTGACCTGTTGTTTCTCTAAAATGTCCTGTAAATCTGTTTCTTCAATATCAAGTGAAACATTGTAAATACAACCTATAGTAGTGTTCAGCGATTTAGGCTGATATACATTAACTGACCATTGTCCTAAATGTTTAAGTTTCGATAATTGATTGAACTGGTGTTTATCAAAACAAACGACCATTAAATGGCCTGTTCTTGTTGCCCCAAGGTCTTTTACAATACCTACAGAAGAACTCATTAGCTTTTGTATTTGAATTGGATTTTTTAATCCAAGTTTTTCGTCTCTATTAGACACTATTAAAACATATTTTTTAGGCTGTTTTGGACTATTAATTAGTCTTCTAACGGGGGCCCTTTTTACAGTATCCTGTAACACACTACTATAAGAGTCGTGCTGTTGACTGTTAACACGTTCCTCTTACTTTTTTGATATTGCCATGGGTCTTGGCCAATATCAGATTCACTCTCAAATTCAGATATTTCTGAACCTGTATCCATATTAGTTAAATTTTGGGACATATTAGTTCTGTCCATGATTTCATCATGGAGACCATCAATACATTTTTCTATCACAGTAATGTCTTCAGAATCAGACATATTTAAAGTAACAAAGTACCACTCCCTATTGGAGAAATAGTGAGACTAAATATATAAATAAAAATAAAAAAAAAATTAAAAAAAAATTATAGTAGAAAATTTAAGTTTTCTAAACCTTTAAGTTTACACAACCTGTATATAAATATTTAAATGTAATATCTAAATGAAATAGCTGAAATATCAATGCCTGTACATAAAGTAAGAAACTAAGTTTACAAATAAATAACGATCAGTGCTCAATAACTAATTGCATGTGTGTGACACCATTGGACTCACTACCATTTTCACTTAATAAAAACTAATTGTCGTATACATAAAATATTTCATCTAGGTGCTTTCGTTGAAGTTCGCGTTACATATCAAAATGAATTTCATTGGTTGAAATGTTTGCAAACTTTCAATCCATGTGTTCTCATCGAGGTCCGCGTTCATGTGTCAATTCAATACACAATATTTCATCTAGATGCTTTCGTTGAAGTTCGCGTTACATAGTAAAATGAATTTCATTGGTCGGAATATTTGCAAACTTTCAATCCAGGTGTTCTCATCGAGGTCCGCGTTCGTGTTTCAATTCAATACACAATATGAAGTCCAATATGGTAAAAAAAAAAAAATTTTAAACTCTACGATGTCCGAGTAAATAAATAGAATTTAGAAAATAAAACACTTTTACAATTCTTCCAACACAATAAAGATACTTTCCTTTTCGCTGATGAATAATTATTACTATAATATAAGAACTAGGATTTGTATACTATTCAATTTGGGAACAGTATACCTAACAATATATATGTTCCTGATTTGATTTATTCCTCGAGATAATAAATTTGATTTATTCACTTAAATCAATAATTGATCAACTTGAACTTTGAAAAAGTTACATTTATTTTTTTAATATATCTTTTCGCATCCTTTAATTTAAGGACTAGTCCGCATATTTCGTCTGTTCTCGCTTCAAACCAAGCCATCATAAATACATCAGAGACTACTAAAATTAAAGCATTTATTTAAAAACAATCCCCATCTAACTTCAAAGTATGAGGTAAATCGATTAGTTTACGCTAGCCAAGCAACCAACAGACAAAATAAATCTTGTCTCCCCGATCGAGACTATCTATAGACACGGAATAAAAAATATGGAAATAATAGCATGTTAGCTATAGATTGGTTACAAACACATTTATGTAAACATGAAGCAGCTGTTTCTTAACTGAACTGGTCAGTGGTAATACAAAACCAGGGTTTCAAAAAGATGAAGAAAAAGAAAAAGACATTTAAAATTTATAAAAAAGAAATCAGAAATAGTGTTTAACTGAAATTGAACAAAAAAGAAATTATAATCTATAATATGTGAATATGTATTTAAGAAAGCTAACAATAAAATGAAAGAAAAATATGTGATGCTTAAGAACATTGACCTGGGCCGTAACAGCCTTATGTTGGAAATTTTAAAACAAAGTTGAAACAAAGGCTTGTCTTCATATCAAATTTTTTTCACGGCGAATGTCTTGCAAGAAGCAAACTCCCATTACTCCGGTGTCGCTCCTGCATGTTTTTGCGTGATCCATGCATGTTTCTGATTTACTTGTCTTTTGTTCATTTACTGTTCTACTGTGTGGCTATAGTCTAAGTGTAAATTGTCATTTGAAATTTGCTTATACTGGTTGGTTACACGTGAAACTTATGATAATGGTTCATGCATAAATCACCGGAATTTGGTACACGTTAAATGCACGTTATTTTTAAAAATAACATTATAAAAATAATATCTTTTTTTCTAAAATTTAATTAAAATCATGAAAAATACCTTCATATTTTTGCAAAGTTCACGTGAAAATAACATGAAAAATTTCACTTGTGATTCATTTGAATTACTGAGTTTTTTACTCCATCATTTAAGGCAATGGTGGGGTCGTTGCTTCATCCATGCAGAAATATAGTACTTTAAAAATATGATTCAGTAAACAGTTTTATAATTGCTCGGTTTTTGATGGTTGTTTTACGTTCAGTGGCAGATAGTTCATGCATGTTCGGGACAATACAATACAAGCTCAGTAAGTCGGACAAACAGTGCAAATTGTATGCAAAATTTCACAAAGTTCAACAGTGTCATTTGTGGAAAATTATTTACGAAACAAATCTTGAGATCATACATGCATTCTTTAAGTAAAACAGGCTGCAAATGCGAAATATAAAAGGTTCAGCTTGAAATTCCACATGTAGGAGATGTAAGCCGGAGTCTGCGTGCCTTTTATATTTTATCAAAACGTCTAATCCAGCAACCTGTCATGAACAAAAAATAAAGGAAACCAAGACGAAATGCGCACCTTTAATATGAGTACATTTTTGGTAACACCAGGTACATAATTTAAACCTGAAGCAAAACGACAGCACTCAGTCCTTAATAATAAGCCGTATAAACCCTATATGTATACACCAAGTACGCGATTGACGGTAGAACGGACACGGGTGAAACAGTATAATGATACGTGCTCTATTAGGATATTAATGACAAAACATATTTTTGAATATGCAGTTCATATAATGGAATGGTAATTTTGATATATAAAATGAAGTAGCAATGTAAGCAAGCTAACATTTCCGTCATTTTGTATTTGGTAGAAAGTTGATTAATTGGCAATTTTACCGCACCTCCTTAATTCATTATGGTTGGAATTTTCTCCAGAAGAACAAAAGTTTTAGGACTTAAACAAATATGTACTAGGAGACTGAAATGTTACTGTGATTATTATACTTATCAAAACTTTCCTATTTAGGGAACCGTCGTTTAGTAAACTGACTACAAATTAGAAATAAAAAGATATTCGTCCAATTAGCATTAGTCACAACTTGCTTGGTGTATTTGGTTTTGATGTAGTTAAATGTCCAACTGTAGCTATCTTATAAATTGCATATCCCATATCTCTATTAATCGTTCTAACAGCAAACTGGTGTACAAATAATATGTTACATATATATTTTTTTATTTTATTTGTACTTGTACTTTTTATAAATAAAGTCTCATGTTACCCCACTTCCATAATTATCAAGCGGTAACGTATATATTTCTTTTTGCCTAAATGTTCGTAAATTTTGTCGATTTCTTTAAAAAAATTATAGGCAATGATTTAAATTTTAACAACTAAAGTTTCAAGTAAGGGTGTAAATTGTAGGATTGATTGTTGGTTGATTAACGTCCAGTGGCAAATATTTCATGCATGCTCAGGACGAGAACAAGTTACCACTAACTTGAATACAATACTAGGTAGGTTTTGTAATAGAGCCGATCCGGGAAAATGTTTGAGAAAAATTTGGACTGACACTGGACAATGAGGGTATATTATGAGCAATTTGCCCCTCATGGCCAAACAAGGCAACTATGTTAATTCTCTTTTAGTCGATTTGTCTCCGAACTTATACATGTACATCTTTTCCAACTCAAATCACACACAAAAAAACTACACTACCAGCGAGTACCCATGCAAGCGGAAATTAACACGAATAGAAAATCTAAATGATTTCAAGATCTAGCTATTTCAGTCTCTTTCTGCTATTTGAATACTAATAAGTCAGTCGTTTGCTTGTAAATTTCGAGATTATTTTTTATAACGAAACCAGTCTTACTTAGTGACTAAAGCCAGTCCCAACTATTAGCTTGCGTTTATAGACGCAAGTGGATACTTGGGACTGGCTTTAATCAGACTCTAACGGGACCTGATTTTTTTTCTTTTTTTTTTTCCGAATCAAGTTTCTATGTATTTCTCAGCCTACGGTAACCTTCTCAGGCCTGATTCCGATGTAACTGTATGTCCTGTGTAAACTTGGTCTAGCTAGCACTTTATTTTTAAAATGTTTCCGAAACTATAACGGTTTTATGAGACTGTTTACATTTGGAACACATAGAATGTTATTCGGCAAAATAACCAAGTTAAACCACTTTTTTTACATTGAATTTCCATACTAACAAACTATTTTCTGTTTGAGTTTCAAAGTCTGCTTGTATTGTACTTTTTCGACTTATTCTATCCGTATTCTCATCCAAATAAATTTCCTTTTCCCATTTTGTCCGAGCGGTGATTTTGACGACCATTTTAACACGAATTAATAGTTGTACGAATTCCCGTTTTTTTTACACATCATCCTAAGTTTCTATAGATACATGTAAGATTTTTATTTTCAAAACAAAATTTCATGAGGATACAGCGTGCATCATGAAAAGTATTTATTGCAAAATAAACTAAGAATGAAATAAAGTGATAAAACTCAGTCTATTTTTCATAAGAACATACAGATAAATCATGCAGATGCTTAAATATTAAAAAAGGAGAATATAAATTAAAAGTATATAGTAATTCATTTTTAAAGGTTAAAAATGAGCAGAAGAATTGCTGGAACACGATAAAGCAACCTATGTCAAAACGTTTACCGTTACGTATTGCATACAAACTTTCGACACTCTGCATCTAGAAAAAGTTACCATAAAAATGTCAAATAGTTTCCAAAAATATTTTTTAATTATTTAATCACTTTGTGATTGCAGAATCGGCTGCATTGACTTGTTTACAAGTGTGAACGTTATTCGATAACGTCAGGAACGATAACTCGTGGCGTAACGTCATAAGTTGTGTCAACTTACTGTCAAGACAAACGTTTTTATAGAAAATAAAGGAATATGGAGTAAACGTACACGGGACAGTAATCGCACACAAAGTCAATGCTTAACAAAAATACAAATTATCAATGGTCAGCGTTTTTATTCCTGTTCATCTTTTATAATCGCTAAACGGTCTTCAACAATGAAAGATTCACTTGTGTACCAGAACAACAAAAAGACACTAGCAAGAAAAGATCTGAGAGTACTTAAGTTACTGACAGCTAGTTCACACTCTTACGCTTGAAGTCTTCCTGTCCATCATCCCGCAATCGTTATTTTTGAAGACCATAAGTGAATGAATAATTCGATTTTCTGTCTCAGGACCTGCGCATATATGAAATACTTACCACTGAACATTGAACCAAGTAAAATCCAGAGTTTTGCATTTACAAGGACGCGTACGGATGAGGATTAAATATAATCTTTATGATATATTCACTTGTACTTTACCCTTAGGCTGTCTTCGTGTACTGTAATTTATGGTTTAAAGGAATACGAATACTTTATTTCTCAGAAAACTTCAATTACTAGTTATCAAGAACATACATAAACATAGCTATAAGGTAAAATTATTACATGCATGTGTAAACGATACAATTAAATTAACATGGAGAGCTGACTTTCACATTTATATTTTTTATATAGTTTTTCTTATATTACAATATTTGAAGAGTTAAAATGTTGATCAACTTTAAAGATATATTAGGGTTTGACTAACAGTAGTTCCGTAAACATTTCCTTCTTTCTATAGTTTAAATGTTCTACAATTCATAATGAAATGGTACTCGTCATCAATGTTGTTTGTGTCACAGAGACGACATATTCTGTCTTCTCTGTGTAAATCCTACCACCTTCTAGACTCACTGAGCGGCAAGTGGCGACTACCACATATGCGTATTTGCGTAATATATGAATTTAGTAAGGTAAAAATGAAAAGCAGTTTTCAAATTGTTAATTGTTTTTGAAAATACGACACGAATTTTTTATGCGATTCTGCAACAAAAACAAAGCATTCTTGTTGAAACTGGTCTTTGGTTTTTTTGGTTAATACATTTTGATACCCATTTATCACAACTATTTAATTCGAAATAGTTGTAATTTGCAATTTTTTTTAAAGGAGTAGGTCCAGTTAGGGCCGATTTTGGCCTCAATTTTCAAGTTCATCTGACGAAATGTTTTAGACACTTTTAAAACACTTAAGTATCTATTTCAATTGATTCAATTAGTTTTTGTGAAAGATTTTAACTGATTTATTCATTAAAAACGCTCCGATTCAAGCTTGAATATGAAAAATCTATCAAATTTGCCAAAAATCGTCACTTTTCAGATGGTTTTTGTCAAAAATGAAAGTGGCCGCATCCGTGTTCATCCTCAACCTTTATATATATTATGTATTATTATCAAATACAACTTACGTTTCAATATTATGAATGAACACGAATGAGGCCACTTTTCATTTTAGACAGAAACCATCTAAAATTTAACTAAAATGCTAAAATTGTGAAGATTTCAGTAATTAAGCATGACTTTATGATGCTAGTACCCGATATATGTGCATTGTATTGTCAAAAACAGCCCATATTTATGTAGCAGAATCATTCTTCTTTCCAATAAATAGCTTAACTATTACATTATCACAACTTTGTTAAACTGCTATATTTTGGGGCAAAAAAGGGGTCTTACTGAACCTACTCCTTTGTATTTTATCCTCACAAGGTAGGTGAAATTACATATAGTGGCAGCTGAGGGTGAAACAAACAAATTTTTTTCTCAGAATCAAAAACAAATTATTTTTTTCTCCAAAAACTGGAAACAAACTTTTTTTTCCAAAAAAAACCATAGCCCCCCCCCCCAGAAAATCAAATGGTTGCTGCCTTACCCATGTATTATTTAGGTTTATGTCAAATGCGTTTGATTAAGTATTAGTTAAAGGTAGGCGTGGTTTTCGGTAACTTTCCTCCAATCACCTGGCCTATTCGACAAACGTGTGCGCTGATGCGTGTAAACTGGCTATTGTAACGGCACGTGTCATACATCAGAATCTATCGTGTGTGACCAATTTTTATTGTAAAATTTCTTGTCATGAGAGCAAAATTATCAGACATACAAGTTCTAAAGGTTACAACTTAGATTTGCTTTTTGAAAGATTATTTTAGGTAGTGACCCTGATATACGATGTAAAGTGTTATAAGAAAAACAAGACTTTAAATGAAGGATGCATATTAACAAAGAATATAATCTGGGACTATACCAGATATAATACATGTATTTTATGGCTCGGATATTAACTATTATAACATGTTCTGGAAAAAATAAGTGTCCGATAACTTGAATTACCTGATAAGGTTATCTCGATCACTTTCGACAAAATATTATTGCATGAATGGTAAATCGCTGATTTTTATTTCTAGAAATGATTTGTGACTGTTATAAGTAGAGACAACTATATGCATTCTGGTTTACGTTTACAATGAACACACTATACAATTTTCTGAGATATCAATCATTTTTTGACAGACTTGCTTGTTCCTTGTATTTGTAAAAAATATAAGACGTTTCATAATATTTGAATACTTCAAAAATGCTTCAAAATACTATAGGCCTGTATTGTTTTTTTAGGGTCAATGACTGCCCCCCCCCCCCCCCCCCCCATAAAAAAACAGTAAAATAATTGTATGTTTAATTTGAATAATTGTTTTAAAACGTAATAGAAATTAAGGTCAGCCAAACCCAAATTCAGCAATAAGGAGTGTCATTCACCGGGTTTAACTTCTTTTAGCAGTTTTGAACTCAGTCTTGTTTTGTTCAATAAATAATAGTGACTGATCTTCTTATCTTGTTCAATAAATATTAGTAAAATTTACTTTCCATATACATCTTTGACTTCCTAAATAACACTAGGAAATAAAATTTGTCACAATTTCGCTTTTGTCGTCTGCCCAAGTTAGTTTAATTTGGTATTGCAATATGCACATGAGATACTTGTCACTGAACGTTGAACAAACAGTAACTATCCACCAATCCATCAGTGATTGCGATACCTCTGTTACATACCCGTCTGTTTGTCACATGTTTGGTACTATTCTTTGAACAAAGTTCGTGTTGTAAGCCGAATTTGTCCTACATTTTAATTGTTCTTGTCAAGTAATACATTCCTTGAACTGGTTTAAATGTTAAACTAAATCCTATGAAATCAATTTGGTGCATTGGTTCTTTGAAACACAATTGTGTTAATTTGAGCGTGTCAACACCTAGTCTAGTAGTGATTTCGGTTTGTATAATCATACAACAAAAGTTTATATTGGTATTATAGTAAGTTATTGTTTCATTTTACATGTTTACCATTGGTGACATCAAATAAAATGTGTTGCAGGTTGAACTAAGCAATACGAAATTTAAATGTCATATCCATATAAATGCAAACTAAAGGATCTAAACTTTAAATTATGTATGTTTAAACTATAATGAATGCGGAGCGGGGGTATTGTACGAAGTCATCCAGACTAGCCGAATTATAAATCCTAGCCTCCGTATGATACTTTGATGTCAAATGGACTACAGTTAAAAAGTTACATTTACTACCAATCCATGCAAAATAGTAAGATGTATGTTCCTGAGCGTATTATGCACAAAGAAAAGGGTTGTGGTGTACTTTTGAACTAAGTATGGTAGTATGGTTGCCATGCGCCTTCATGTTACAGAAACGACCAATATACACTACAACAGAATTACGATTTCAGTTGTTATAGTTCACACACAAATTAATTGGGCTAGTTTGAAATTCCCTGCATGGTTTATTCCATTGGCAATCATATTCAAGAAAAGTTGTAAATCTTGAATATTCTGTAACATCTGTATGAAGCTTGATTGAGACGTAGATTCACACAGATACCGATCATTGTTATCTTTTCTTCATTTACACAAATGAATGTCGGGGATTCGGAATATGGCATTTATACATGTATTATCAGTTTATATTTAGTTTGAAGCATTATCGAACTAATACGATTTTCATCTTTAAAATTTACTTTGCACTAAATATCTAGTAAATGACATTACATAGGAATAACTTGTGGTGTATTCATGTATACTAGTATGTAATAATAATAAAAAGAAACCAACAGCACTATTTGACGAAGACGAAATTAAGGATTGAGTTTTAACGTCCAGTGACATATATTACAATGATGTCGAAACAGAACTTGAAATTGACAATAGGTATTCATAGAACCGTCGCTTTTCCAAAGAATTCACGCTCAGTTGCGATTTCACGTGCTATTTCACAACCTCGGGTTCGCATTATAGTTATATTTGTACAAAATAACTAACAATAAAAAAATTGTGATGATTTCTTTAACTGTTCTTGAACGTTCTAGTTTTAATATAAATCTGTGATTTTTCTATATTCGTACTTTCGTCGAAGCATGGAAGTATACTTCCATGGTCGAAGCAAAGCAAGTTCGATCTAGACCTGGACATTTATGCATTAAACAATATTCAATCGTTGTACAAATTTATTGTAGAACATGTAGAAAAATCCGTCTTTTCGGATAAAAAAATAAACCGTTTGTTAACTCGGATAGAAAACTAACAATATAGTTTATCTTATTGAAACATGAACGCGGACTCCATTGAGAACACCTTGGTTTGAAAGATTGCAAATCTAATGACCAATGAAATGCTTAAGATTTAGAACGCGGACCTCAACGAGAACATCTAGATCGATAACACACTGTAATCTTTAGACCGTCGAACAGATAGCGATAATTCCAGACGTCTTCTTCTTCTTCTTTTTCTTTTAGTTCAAATAAGGTCACAATATAGAAGAATACATGCTGCCAAGGAATTGTAAATAAGGAATTGTATATTTACAATCCCTTGATGCTGCTGTACATGCCTGATTGACAAAGATTTAATAAAATTGAATTATTCATAAAAATATGTATTACAATTTAAGTGTTTCTATATGGTGATTAAAAATATGCATTTTATGTACTTGTTTTGGTTTGGATTTGTTTATTCAAAGCTCGCGAGAAACGCTGATCTCTTAAGCCGGTAACAGTAGTGGTAGATATTCACAGATTTTTTTTATATAAAAAACACACTATTACATATACATGTGACAATAATTTTTTAAACCAGTTTAGACTTAGTGTGTATATGTCTCCGCTGATAACAATTCTATGTTAGATAAACATAATTATTTGGAATTAAAAGTTGTATAGTTATCAATAAGTACATTTTCAAAATTTTTTATGTATTTAGACTTGATGAAGATCTACATGATTTAACGAATAAATGTAAGAAGATGTGGTGTACTTGCTAATGAATTAGATCACCGTACAGCCTTCAACAACGAGCGAAAACCAAACCGCTTAAACATTTATAAAATTTCCCAAAATTACAAATATGAATTAAAACAATTCAAACAAGAAAACTATCAGCCTGATTGATGTAACAACACTTATAGAAAAATATAAACAACAACGACAACCACTGGTCACAGAAAAGAGGGGTTTCAAACCATATGTCCCAATTAAAAAATAATTTCGTCAAACAAACGGGAGGTTTTATCTACGGAACAAAACCCGCATCCGCCACTGTACAGTCTCCTGGCTAGTATACATGTAGGATAGTCAAAGATAATGGCGTTAAACAAATATTTTCTTTATTTATGTTTTTATTCCATTCAGTTCTTCAATTCATCGATTGATTAATAAAAATATCGAATCAATTATTTTAGTTAATCTACTAGTAATTAAATGTCAGTACGATCTTTTTGATAAGATTGTAAGGCCTATATTGCTATATGGCTGTGAAATTTGGAGATTTAGTTTTATTGATGCAATAGAAAGTGCATTTCAAGTTTTGTAAACTTTTCTTAAACTTGAAAAAAAAACAAGCTTTATGGTTTATGGAGAGCTAGGCGCTTATCCTATGTCAGTATATATGGAACACCGTATGGTATCTAGCATTGTAAACAGTTCCGATAGTAAATTATATAGATATATTTATAAACTCAACGTTAATGGTGGATTTACTTTCGATTGGTTGATTTGTATAAAAAATATCTTGAATAAATATGTATTTTAAAATATTTGGTTAAATCAGAGCAAGGAGGTTTTATTAGAGTAACTATAGTTTTAATCCAAAAGGGTTAAAGTTGAGCATTAAACAGAGATTTTTTTTACCAATTTCAGCAGACTTGGAAATCAGAAATGGAATATTCTCCAAAAGTATTTTGTTAAAAACTGTTTAAAGAAATCTTTGAATTTGCAGAATATTTAGACTTATTACGTTATAAAGATAAGATAACGTTGTATATGTTTAGAACTGGAAATCATCGGTTTCCTATAGCAACCGGTAGATGGCGTAGAATTATGAGACAGGAAAGGTACTGTGTACTTTGTAACTCTCAGAAATAGGTTGATGTATTTCACTATATTCTAAACTGAAAGTAGAAGACCTTTTCTTAAACCTAACTATGTAAGCCGAGTAAATGTTTCGAAATTGGGCACTTTATTTATTTCAAAAAATATTGTGTTTTGAAAAATTTGTGTAAATTAATTTGAACTATATATACATAAAAGTATGTTCTCCAGGCTGATCACCAATCTCTCATTCTTGTTGCTCGCTTTGTGCAAACTTGTCATACGCAAAATCTGTATGTTAATATTATATGTAAAAATATCTTTCTTTTTACCGTTCACTTGGTTTTATAAGAAATAAAGAATCTAAATTAAATAATACAATTAATTTTATTTAGTTTTTCGGATTTAATTACCTTAAATTAAAGGATGCGAAAAGATATATTAATGTAACTTTTTCAAAGTTCAAGTTCATCAATTATTGATTTAAGTGAATAAATGAAATTTATTTTCTCGAGGAATAAATCAAATCAGGAACATATATATTGTTAGGTATACTGTTCCCAGATTGAATAGTATACAAATCCTAGTTCTTATATTATAGTAATAATTATTCATCGGCGAAAAGGATAGTATTTTTTTCTTGTGTTGGAAGTTTATTGTGTTGGAAGAATCGTAAAAGTGTTTTATTTTCTAAATTCTATTTATTTACTCGGACATCGTAGAGTTTAAAATTCTTTTTTTTTTTACCATATTGGACTTCATACTGTGTATTGAATTGAAACACGAACGCGGACCTCGATGAGAACACCTGGATTGAAAGTGTGCAAATATTCCGACCAATGAAATTCATTTTGATATGTAACGCGAACTTCAACGAAAGCACCTAGATGAAATATTGTGTATTGAATTGACACATGAACGCGGACCTCGATGAGAACACCTGGATTGAAAGTTTGCAAACATTTCAACCAATGAAATTCATTTTGATATGTAACGCGAACTTCAACGAAAGCACCTAGATGAAATATTTTATGTATACGACAATTAGTTTTTATTAAGACATTACCGCTCAAATATAGTTAATAAAAAATATATCAGAGCAACAATGCATAATTGTTTCTTTTCCATTCTAGTTTATTTTAATAATGTTTATGTTGATTTTAATTTGGTAGGTAGACTTATATTAAATGCCCTAAACGTAAATATACGGGTTTTTTTAAAATGCATTAGACGTAAGATAATGTCGACTTAGAGCAAGTCAAGGTCGTAAAACTTAAATCAACCAACCCATCGTTATCGCAGACTAAAATTTATCTCATATAAACAGAATATATGTTCATTTATAGCAAGACTTTTTGTACGTCACGGTGCATGACAGCACAATTATCCCTTTACAGAATCGGAACCACAATTCACAATTTTCGTATTGTGCTGCTTTTCCACAAATAACGCCCGTTTCGCGTCAGTGACCGATATTACAATTTGAAACACAGTTTTAAAAGTTTATTGAGCTGTTCCTTCATTTACAAAGTTGTGCAAGACTTAACTGTTTATTAAATTCAACAAATGTCAACATTATCTTCATTAATTTTATTATTTAACACAACATTGTTTTTATTACAAGCTATTTCATATATCAATATATATACAGCTAGGGAATATTTGTTGTTGACCGAAAATATAAGATACATCGATTTAAACTATGTGAAAATAATATTTTTTGTAAGTAACTTAAATTTCCGTGTCTATATTTAATTTACGAGTACACTATAGTAAGACAGAAAAAGAGAAACGGAAATATACAGGAATACCTAAAGTTTCGTAAGTCATTGCAATGGACCATACATTACTGACATGTCACAAGTTTTCATAGCACTCAGCAATTTTGAAACGAATATGTGAGATAAAGATCTACTCCATTTGGGCAAATTAAAAATATGTTAAACATCTAACTATTTTATTTTTAACAGATTCACAAGTTTTGAATTTTTTAAACCGTGCATCAATATTTTATTTTTTTATTTAAATTCCTTATATGTTACGTATATTGATCATTCATTTGTTTAAATTGTGAAGTATATGGCTTTAATAAGAATACACGCATTTATATACATAAGTCGATAAAGTTTGAAACAAATAAACGAAAGATACATCGATGTTGTTTTGCTTGAGTGATTTACCTGTTAAAAGCTCGGGTCTCAACACGGTTTGAAACGAATTAATACCAGTTTGAAATAGTTTAACGGGGGCGTGGCCTATTTGTTTGACGTAACTTACCGCCAACCTGAATTAAATTGAACGACTGCAAGCGAATCTATTTGACTGGCATTAAAATGATTTGATATGCATTGAAATAAATGAAAAATGATTTTTAATTTTTGTCAATCTTTATCAAATGACGATTAATCTCATTTAAACAGCGTTAATGCGTTTTTGTCCGATCAAGTTAAATTCGGGTTACTAGTGTAATGTATATTCTGCATTTTACTGTTTGGTTCAACTGTAAATCATGTTCAATTTATATGATGCTTTTTAATTTTAAAGTTGTCATTCATCCTTTCTAAAAAAAACTTCAGAACCAAACGCATTCATATTCAAGTATTGGAGATGATGGAATTTAAAGACCCTAATGAATCAATGAAAATAGTGGATGTTTATATTACAGGATCAGTACAGTTGAGGAATGTTGGGGAAAACATTATATTTAGAGTCATAAAGAGGAATTTCCCCTACTGTAGTAGCTAGTACTAAGTTATTAGCCAGTATTGCATTTATACATTTCACTATGCCTTTTGAATGATATTACAACTTCTGACTCTCAATTTTCTGTATGAAGGAATCCCATAATCTAATATATCTTTTTGTTAACCCCTGCTTGTTAGAACAGGTATACTTTTTCATGTCCTGCTGGTTTAAACAGGTATCCTTTTTCATGTCCTGCTGGTTAGAACAGGGTCAGATTATCATGCCCTGCTGTTGTAAACAGTTTTTTTTAAACAAAGTTTTTGTCTAGTACAGGATCGCTTATATAATTGTTTAAGGTACAGTCTAGAAACCGGGTCTAGAACAGCATCTATTTTATATGGTCTATTTGTTAAGAACAGGTATGGTGTTGAAGTTTTTTTTTTTTAGCTAGAACAGGGTATGATTTAACAAGTGCTGTCGGCACAGTTATACCCGAAAGGATAGTCAGTAACACCCCCTTCACTTCCCCGGGGATTTAGCTAGCTATTAAAACTGTCATGTAACCGAGGAATTTGGCTAGCTATCAAAACTGTAATGCAACTGAGAGATTTTACAAGAACGAGCTTCAACAAGGTTAACTGCAAAACATGTTTGTTTCAGGCTAAAGACATAACGTACCTTTCTTTAAAGATTGTATTCCTTTATCTTTGAATTGCTCAGTGGCTTCATTTGTGTGAATGTCAATTACATCTGAAATGATAAATAAAAAGAAAAACTAAACTGATAAGCATTAAGGTATATTGGTCAAGTACACATTTTTATCAACTTTAATTTTGATACAGGTGCGGTATGCAAAAAATTTGCCCTGAAAATCATAATGAATGTATCTTTTATACTGAATGATGATATGCTATTAATACTCATCATTTCCTTTTCTTGATACACCTTAAAAGTTTATAATTGTTTTACCGACACTGTTATTGATGTATGTATAAAATTATAACCTAATTTGTAGTGAAAAACATCGATTATATGCGTTTTAACGACACGATGATGTTAAGCTTATTTTGACATTTAGTGGTATTTTAACACCATATTGAATGATGTTACCGAAAAAAAGATTCTTTGAATTTCTTTATATGTTACACCATAAAAAAAGGATTTTTTTTTTATAACGAAAATGTCAAAATAAATTAAAATTTGAAACAACTGTTGGAAAGCTTACCCAAGATACCGAGCTGAAGTAAATTAACCTTCATTTTGGAAGAATGCATCAACAAAATTTCAGAATACAAAGGAGTAAATGCATTGACTTTTACGTTTTTGATGGAAACCTTGATAAGAAATCAAACATGCGCATGCTTGGAATATCGAAAAGAAAATTAGAAAATTGGTTAACTGTCAAACATCATATAATAATTGTTTTATTCAATATTTTCAGATAATTTTTTTATATACACAGCAGGACAGTTATGAACCAAATTACAATACCAGCTAGTAACATGTATTCTTTTGGCCATATGGTCTGTAGGAGAAAGGATTATGTGAATGTAGGTTACAAATTATTTACATGCATGACCTAATGTAGCTTGTATTTACCTTTTCGATCTAGTGGAAAAGTCGATAAATGACTCATTGATATTTCTACAACAATTTGCTTTTTGTTTTAAGGTTTATGAAATTTGTCCCTTAGACATCTCTTAGTGGCTTTAAATTATTATTTCATACGTATTTGGTCTTTCATATTTGCTAACTCTTTATGTATATGTCCTTTTGTGTTTCTTTTATACATAATGACTCGGCTCTTATTTGAACGAAGTGCAAAATAAGCATTAAGACAAGCGGTAAAAAGGAAAAGTAAACTTTTAAAATATAAATCACAAAAATACCGAGAAAAATTCAAAAAGGAAAGTCCCTTATCAAATGGCAAAAACCTGAAGAAACACATCAAACGAATGGACAATAACTGTCATATTCCTGACTTGGTACGGGCATTTTCAAATTTAGAAAATGGTAGATTGAACCTGTTTTTTTAAGCGCTTAACCTGTCACTTATGTGACAGACGCATCAAATGCTATTATATTCACAACGATGCGTGAACAAAACAGACAAAATAGGTAATTTGCGAACAGCAGTCACAATCTCAATAAACAAATATTTAACAAAAAAGAACAAAAGGCATCTATCAAATGTAAAAACCACATTCATTGCTTCGAATGTTTGACGTCAAGTCAGTCACGTCATGTATACGTCATATATGAAGAAATATAGAATAATTTTGTCATTTTTAATTTCAAATTATAATTTCACATGGGGAATGAAGGTACACAGGGTTAAAAAATCAAAAAGTTATGTACGAACTAATTTTAGAAACAGACCTAGATTCAATATTATCCAGAATTTTTTATTATCATATAGTTAATACAACTACGCGAATAAACAATTTTGTCATTCAAAGTATTTTCAAATTTATATTCCCGCAACTTTTCATTTCTGCAAATTTACATCCTGCAGAAGGTATGCCTTAAAGAACTATAGACTTTATTCTTTCATACTTTGAACGGCAGAATTATTTTATATCTCTACCTGTGTGACGTTTAGAATCTGACGACAAATGTGCAATTCTACGCTAGAGTCAATGGTAAAGCAATGAATGAAGTTTTTAATTGCGATATATGCATTTTTGTGCATCTTTGTTTCATATTTGTTTGTTTTTATTGTGATCAAGATACTTTTCATCCTGTCATTACGTTATTGTTGATGCTATTCTCGTATTCTTTTCTTTATTTTCTTACATCCCGTTAGTGCGCTATTATATAACATGTGTGTATGCTTGTTGTTCATGTTTACTATGTGCTTTGTCTATATGCCTTTTATGTTTCTGTGATACATATATGACGTGGTTTTGTACTTTAAAATTTGTGTATTCTTGTCTTCTTTTTTAGTTTACTAATATGCTTGGTCTATGTGCCGTTTTGTGCTTTTTTGTTGCATAGTTTTTGTTTTTTAATGATTGAGATTATAACACAATGTTAACTGCGGTACTCCTATTTTTGACATTTTTACCTGATATGTCTGTTTGGGTTTTTTCACGCATCGTTGTCAATATAATGAAATGTGATGCGACTGTCATGCAAGTAAGAGGTTAAGCTAGCTATAAAACCAGGTTCAATGCACTATTTTCTACAGCAGAAAATGCCTGTACCAAGTCAGGAATTTGACAGCTGTTGTCCATTGGCTTGATAAGTTTTATTTTTAAATTTTATAATTTGATTAGGGTCTTTCCGTTTTGAATTTTCGGAGTACAGTTTTTTTGTGATTTTAATTTTGAATTATATGTGGTTGTAACTCAATGAAACTGATAAGCGTTATATTTAAATGTCGGACACAGATACCTGTTTATTAAAGTTCATGTGACATGTGATGTACATTATACTACACAATTAAATGAATGAACATTCCAAAGTAAATGTGTATCTACTGTTTAAAGTAGTATTGTATTTGAAATTGTTTAAACTGAATTATAATTGTCTGTGATATAATATTCGTATAATAAAGAGTTATCCAACAAGGACGCGATGTGTCACTGTACGTTCGCCCCGATGGCTGGAGGCCAGAGGGTGATCTAACACCAAGTCTAAGTGGGATAATTTTTTTTACATCCCAGCTGTTTTAGATTAGACGAAAAACCATTTACAATTCATAAAATCTAGTTTAGAACGCCACACAACCATTACAATATACTTTAAATATTACTATATGATGTATACCCTTTAGGACCCCATATCAAAAAATGTCAACTCGCCCCACGTGCCAATCGGCCCACACTATATCGGCACTTTATACAAATAAAGGCAACAGTAGTATACCGCTGTTCAAAACTCATAAATCCATGGACAAAAAACAAAACCATGGTAACAAACTAAAACCGAGGGAAACGCATTAAATATAAGAGGAGAACAACGACATAACACTAAAATGTAACACACATAGACAAAATCCCACGAGAATAACAAATATAACATATATATATAACATCAAAACCAAATACATGAATTTGGGATAGACAAGTACCGTGACACGTCTTATCGCAATGTGAATTTACACTCAAACATAAGAGAAAACAAACGACACAACGTTATAATGTAATACACACAGAAACGAACTATAATATAACAATGGCCATATTCCTGACTTGGTACTGGGCATTTTTAAAGGGAAAAAAGGGTGGGTTGAACCTGGTTTTGTGGCATGCCAAACCTCGCACTTTTATGGCCATGTGAAATATAACATCAAAATGACAACACAGGACAACAATATAAATAAATTGGAGAACACAATTGACAAAGAATCACACGAACAACCGCCCTACTCTTGTTTACTGAGTTGCCCCACTTTTGAAAAAGTGTAAAATCAAAAAGACCACTTTCGAGTTCATCCGTCACCGGAAAAAATTCGTCAATTATACGCGTCTTTATTACGTCAATAACCAGATAGAGGGGATCGCCTGTATCCCTGCACTATTAACGTTCATCAAGCGTCTTAGTGATCGTCATTGTGCAGGATAAACTAGAAGTAATGGTTGTTCTGTAGGTACTTAATGTCAATTCCCTAATGAAAGCAGTGCTGATTGTCAATTTTTAGAATTCAACTTTCCGAATAATTCGTACAGTATAGAATTATGATGCTCCAACCACTCGCTCAACATTGGAATGGAATTTACGACGCCCCTAAACGCACAAATGACGTTCACTAAAACCAGAGTTTTTGACGGAAATGCATCGAACTCGAAAGTTGTCAATCGAACAATCAGTCTGAAAACTCACTCATTAACAAAAAGGTTTAAACCCCCCTGAATAAAGGTCTGTCAACTCGCCCACTTGAAAAAAGATCTTGGTTGCTTTAAGTATGTTAATTTTTTTTTTGTATCCAGTCGTCATGGTGTAGTGGTATGTGTCGTGGCTTGATATGCTAAAGGTCTTGAGTTCGAGTTCCAGCATAAACACTGGAATTTTTCTACGTGAATTTTGGTAATTAGTCTTTTCCGTGGATTTATAGTGGATTTAACATACCCGCCAAAATGTTACAGAACAAAGGAAAGCATGCATAACAAAGAAACTAAAACTGGGGTGATCTGGTAGGGGTGATCCGGCTCAGATCACCCGTGTTAGAACAAAGGAGCTGTGATGTAATATATTCTATGTTACATGAACTATCACCAATGTTTATAATTTTGTTATTTCAGAGCTTTTAGCCTCCTGTAAATAACCATCAAATTTCCGGACTTGTTGTTTATTTTAAACCCTTTTCACTTCAATGTAACCATTGACTTCTGATTAGATGTCTTCCTTTTTTAACTTTACTCATGACAATAACCAGTGAATTGATTAATAAAATTGAGAAAGGAAATGGGGAATGTGTCAGAGCGACAACAACCCGACCATAGAGCAGACAAAAGCCTTGTTTAAGTTTAAGACTAGTGGCATTGAATAAGTAGATAATCTATTATTATACGTTCCACATCATTAACAGGACGCCTCCGGGTGCGGGAGTTTCTCGCTGCATTAATGACCTATGTGTGACCTTCCGCTGTTGTCTGTTCTATGGTCGGGTTGTTGTCTCTTTGACACATTCCCCATTTCTATTTTCAATTCTATTGAATAGACGTTCATCTTCATTAAAGGAAACATAACAGTACATTGAAACCTGTTATTACATAAGGAAGGGGGTCTTTTAATAATTGTTAAATCAATATGAAACGCATAGAGAGCGTAGATTACTGGTCTTATGAGATAGGTTTCAGCTAAATACAGGTTTGACTGCGTATGTAATTACAAACTGTTCAAACATGTTTTCCAGGTAAGAATTACCTTCTTTTACCTTACATGATTTAAAACATTCAACATTTAGTCACATATTATCACATTTGTAGATGTGAACTGGTTTGTTTAGTTCAAAGTTTACCATAGGTTGAGACATAATATTGTGTAATATAAGGTCAACGGAAAGGCTTCAAATATAAGATCTGTTTTTTACAAGAGTTCGTTGATAGCTTTTACAGTTTTGATTCCTTAAGATTTTACAACAGAGCGAAATTATGTCTGTGTACAAAGAGAACTTTTTCAATCAATGTTAGTCACTACGCATTTATAACCAAATGCATAACGTATCTTTTTTTAACAGAATTTACCGTTGTCCGTTTGTGACAAGCTTTCATATGTGGGATCTTTCGTTGTACCTGGAAAAAAAAATAAAAACACTTATCAAATATGCATTAAGGCACACTTATCATGTAATATATGCAGGATTTAACATTCATTAAGATTTTATGTATGCTTTCATAGCAAACACTTGTTGTCATTTTATCCCCCTTTTTAGCTCACACGTCCGTCGTCGTCTGTTTTTTTTACAAAAAAATTTTCCTCTGAAACTACTGGGCCAAATTAAACCACACTTGGCTACAATCATCATTAGGGTATCTAGTTTTAAAATGTGTCCGGTGATCCGGTCAACCAACCAAAAAGGCTGCTATGGCTAAAAATAGAACATAGGGGTAAAATGCAGTTTCAGGCTTATATCTCAAAAACCAAGGCATTTAGAGCAAATCTGACGGTATAACATTATGTATAAGGTCAAAAGCTATCTGCCCTGAAATTTTCAGATGAATCGGACAACCTGTTATTAGGTTGTTGCCCCTGAATTGGTAATTTTAAGGAAATTTTGCCGTTTTTGGTTATTATCTTGAATACTATTATAGATAGAGATAAACTGTAAACAGCAATAATGTTCATCAAAGTAAGATTTACAAATAATTCAACATGACCGAAATGGCCAGTTTGATCTCTCAAGGAGTTATTGCCCTTTACAGTAAATTTTTAACCATTTTTCGTAAACCTTAGTAATCTTTTACAAACATCTTCTTCTCTAAAACTACAGGACCAAATTAAACAAAACTTAGCTACAATCATCATTGAGGTATCTAGTTTTAAAAATGTGTCCGGTGACCCGGCCAACTAACCAAAATGGCCGCCATGGCTAAAAAATTTTAAAAACTTTTGATCTTTAGTGCTGTACAACTTTGTACTTTCTTTCACTTTTGATCTTTAGTGCTGTACAACTTTGTACTTTCTTTCACTTTTGATCTTATATCTGTACGTCATTTGTTAGTCTTGTGTGGACGAGGCGCGTTTTTCGCGTATTGAATTTTAAACCTGATGCTTTTTGTTATCTATTTATCATGTGTTTCTTTGTCTAACATGTTCGCCTATTTATTTGTATTGTAGTCCTGTAATAATATGTTGTCATTTCAATGTTATATTTAACATGGCCATTAAAGTGCGAGGTTTGGCATGCCACAAAACCAGGTTCAACCACCATTTTTCCCCTTTAAAAATGTCCTGTACCAAGTCAGAAAGATGGCCATTGTTATATTATTGTTCGTTTCTGTATGTGTTACATTTTGACGTTGCGTCGTTTGTTTTCTCTTATTTTTGAGTGTAAATTCACATTGCGATAAGACGCGTCACGGTACTTGTCTATCCCAAATTCATGTATTTGGTTTGAATGTTACATTTGTTATTCTCGTGGGATTTTGTCTGATGCTTGGTCCGTTTCTGTGTGTGTTACATTTTAGTGTTGTGTCGTTGTTCTCCTCTCTTATACTAAATGCGTTTCCCTCGGTTTTAGTTTGTTACCCCGATTTTGTTTTTTGTCTATGGATTTATGAGTTTTGAACAGCGGTATACTACTGTTTCCTTTATTTAACAATTTTCATAAAATTTGTATATATTTACTAACTTTTTCCACTGTAACTACTTGGCCAAGTTTATGATAGATAAAGATAATTGTAAGCAGCAAGAATGTTCAGTAAAGTAAGATCTTCAAACACATCACCATCACCCAAACACAATTATGTCATGAATCCATCTGTGTTCTTTGTTCAATATTCACATTGATCAAGGTGAGCGACACAGGCTCTTTAGAGCCTCTAGTTATCCATAGAAACGTTATCATATATGTTTTTCAATGTGTAAAATGACGTTTCGATTTACTGGCACAATTTAGCCTGTCGGGTTTTTAAATTGATGCAATACTGGTGTTTCAAATAGTATTTAATCATTCAAATTTTTATGGTTAACTGACACACATCATTTATTCTGTTGTTTCTTATTACTCATTTATAACGGTTGATGTAAATGTCCTTCTTTTTTAGTCTTTGTTTACTCCTTAGATTTTGATTGTTATTGTCTTTGAACCCCTGTTGTCTAACAAGTAAACACAACCACTCTTGTCATTTATTCAGTCAGTTGATCGTTTACGCATCGTTGTCAATATAATAGAATTTGATGCGACTGTCATACAAGTAGGATGTTCTGCTAGCTATAAAACCAGGTTTAATCCACCATTTTCTTCATAAGAAATTGCCTTACCAAGTTAGGAATATGATAATTGTTATCCATTCATTTGATTAGGGACTCTCCGTTTTGAATTTTCCTCTTAGGAATATTTTTTTTTGATTTTACTGTTTACGTTCAATGACAAAAGCTGCAATTAAAAATCGTGTGTAGAATTGAATATATAAATTACCTCTACTATTTTCTTTTTTTATTTTTGGATGAAAGTGAAAAACTAACAACCCAGCTGACAGCGCCACTGCTACTAGAACGATAACTCCAACTATAATACCAGCACTGAAATTTAAACAAAATAATGATTATGCAAAATGAATGGACAATTCTAAAGGTAACATGAACATTGATCTCTGTCTTTGATTCAAAAATAATTAAGTGTGTACTTAGTTTGAAGCCTTACATTAATTCACTTGCCATTTTATTTGAGAGGCCGCATGAAATCTTTGCATACCCTTATGTAAAGAGACAATACAATTACAAAAAGGGTACATATGTTAAATACTTAAAATAAATGTTCAAACGAAAACCTCGTCCTTACAAACAGATATGTAAAAGACAATAAACATCTACAGTTATAAATAAGAAATAAGAAACAACATGAACTCCACTAGAAAACTAACAGTTTAAATATGTTTCAAATTGAAGCGGACATGAATACTGTCTATTAATTGTCACTACGGAATATAAATGCCGATTAAGATTTGACTTGATATCATATCATTAACTTTTATCAAAATCCCCAAAGGTATGGATAGCTTTAAAACGTCCCGACATAACACAAGTTAAAACAATAATTCAAACAGGAAATTGACAACTTGAACTATTAGGCCGGTGACTTAAGTCGGAATTATGAAAGTTTAATCGTCAAAAATGGTACACAGCTATATCATATATCATTGGATTCGGAAATATATTTACTTTAAGATTCTTCTGGTCGTCAAAAGAAAATATGTGCAGTTTTTTTTTTAAATCTTTATCAAAGGTAACATGTCGTTTTGAAGGAAAAACAAAATCAAATATCTAACTCCAATTTAAATACTCTTTTTACAGTAGAATGATTGAAAACTTCAATACATTTTCTTCTTTATTCGATTTTTCATAAAATAAATGGAAACCAATCAAAAGGTAACATTTTTTTACACGGAATGTATGAAAAGGTAAACGTTTTTAAAATATAAATTATTTGAAAAGGATGAGGGGACAGAACCCCGATGGCACACTTGTTTATTTACAAAATGCCTTTACATACATCTGACGTTTCTTTGTTTTTTATTTGTCAAACATACGTAATGTTTAGCTGGTTGTAAGTCAATGTCAGCGTTTTTCATAGGGTAATATCCCTTTGATTACTATGCGTAACGTCGCGTAAACTTTCATGACGTAAATATATTTTCCAAATCAAAACATCCGGAAAAATGTAGGCTAAAATTGCAATGGAAATTTCCAATAGAAAAAATATGCTACGGCCAGCATTATGCTCTTCAACTTCGTACTTTATTTGGCCTTTTTAACACTTTTTGATTCGAGCGTCTCTGATGAGTCTAGCGTTATAATAATTGAATCCTGGTATCTATGATGAGTTAATTTAGACAGTTTCGGGATACCACAAGGTACGAGAAACGTGTTGTATTTGCTTTCTTTCAGAAAATCACTGTTTGAAACAAATGTTTGCACAAATAAAACAGAATCGCAATATTTGGATTGACAGCAAAGCTTGAGCCAGACGATGGAAGTAAAACACAGCTACTTGACGTATCTAAATTGAATGCAGGCAAATTATCTCAGTAAAATTAGGTTTGCCGCAAACGTTTGAAAAATAACTAAAACACTTTACATAACTCAAACATTTATTGTTGAAACGTTTAAGACCTATTCAAAATTTAATAATTCCAATGGGAACAAACTGTGCCCCTCTACTCGCCGACTTGTTTTTTTTATTATTATGAGGCTGACTTCATGCAGGAACTTCTTAGGAAGAAAGACAAGAAGTTAGCAATATCCTTTAACTCTACTTTCCGCTATATAGATGATGTTCTTTCACTAAACAATTCAAAATTTGGTGACTATGTGGAACGCATCTATCCAATCGAACTAGAGATAAAGGATACTACAGATACAATTAAGTCGGCTTCATATCTTGACTTACATCTAGAAATTGACAATGAGGGTCGGTTGAAAACAAAACTTTACGACAAAAGAGATGATTTCAGCTTTCCAATTGTGAACTTTCCATTTCTAAGTAGCAACATTCCAGCAGCACCTGCATACGGGGTATATATCTCCCAATTGATACGATATTCCCGTGCTTGCATTTCCTATCATGATTTTCTTGATAGAGGTTTGCTGCTCACAAGGAAGCTATTAAACCAAGAGTTCCAAATAGTGAAGTTGAAATCATCCCTTCGTAAATTTTACGGACGCCATCACGAGTTAGTTGACCGTTATGGAATAACCGTTTCACAAATGATATCGGATATGTTCCTTACGTCGTAACTACAATCCCCTTCCCTTTCATGAATATGACCTACCGAATTAGACTATTTACCGGATTTGTAATCACATAAGCAACACGACGGGTGCCACATGTGGAGCAGGATCTGCTTACCCTTCCGGAGCACCTGAGATCACCCCTAGTTTTTGGTGGGGTTCGTGTTGTTTATTCTTTAGTTTTCTATGTTGTGTCGTGTGTACTATTGTTTTTCTGTTTGTCTTTTTCATTTTTAGCCATGGAGTTGTCAGTTTGTTTTAGATTTATGAGTTTGACTGTCCCTTTGGTATCTTTCGTCCCTCTTTTAATAATATTGACGGCATATCAAAATATGTTTACTGGTGTTAACAAACAGTTTTAATATTATGTGTTGGAGCATGTCTTTTAGTTTTTACGACATAATATGTGCAACTCGCAATTCTGAATTCCAAAAAAAACATGGTTCCTTTAAATAAATCTTATCTTCATTTGAGGATCTTTGAAGAACAAAGTATGACAGTTGATGTTTAAAGTGTTTGATCGTGAGCTTTTACTTTGATCATGAACTTTAGTTTTGAATTTTGCTCAGAGTTTGGTATTTTTGATATTTTACTTTTCTTATATATACCCTCTTGGTATACAATATATAAATTAAACACAATATATAAATTAAACAAATGATTTATTTATATAATTCGTGAATGATCGGATATTCTTCTAGAATTTGCAATTTTATATAAGAATGGTCCATCATACAAAGTTTAGAAAACATCTCATGAAAAATATATGTGCAGTGAATTGCATCAAATATCTTTATGTCAGCTAGTGTTATTCGTGTTCACACATTATGATCTGTAAAATAAAATTTCATTTGAAGAATTACACAAAATTTAAATCGGAAACATCGTTTTTCAAGAGTATTATTAATTTGTTCTAAACAAATAAATAAATGAATTACTTACACTTGACTATTACTAACATTTGGTTGTGCAGTACTCATGTCTGAAATAGAGAATAAGTATAGCATGTATTACCGTACGTAATGTGTTCGTTTTTCATCCACTGACTACATATGATAAAAATACGTATCAGATCTTATTTTCAAGAACAAGTAATGGACACCACATAAACATTTTTCGATCAGCTTTTAAACCTTTTCCAAAAGATATCAGTGCAGTTTGTTCACATGATGATTTTAACATGTTTGCTTATCCTTATTATGTCTGTTTGTTTTGTTCATACATCGTTGTCAATATAATAGAATGTATGCAACTTTCATACATGTGAGAAGTTAAGCTTGCTGTATAATTACCAATATTTACGTAATAAAATGCCGGTATCAAGTCAGGAATGTGACAGTTGATATCCATTCGTTTGATGTGTATGCTTTTTTTGATTTTTCTATTTTATTAGGACCTTCCTTATCATTATGGCGATCAGAACACTTATTGTGTGTCGATTACATACGTTCTTCCTCATAATATTAAAAAGAAGATTTGGTACCATTGACAATGAGACAACTCTTCACAAGAGGCCAAAATGACACACAAATAAACAACTATATCGACTTCAACAAAATGCAAAAACACATATTCAGCCAAAATAAACCTCCGAAATGACAAATGTAAAACAATTCAAACAAGAATAAATTTGCTTCAGCAGGTTTTGTGTTAAAAGCACGTCATGTTTACAAGGTCCGTATAAATTGAACATGAAAAAAACATATCGATGTAGTGTGTTATGAAAATACCATCAGAGAAGCAGAGGTAATATTATTAATTATTAGAAATGCGAAGTTGACAATTGGAAAGTTGAAAACATTACGTTTGTTATATATATTCGAGTTTGAAGTCGTTAATTTTTGTCAAAATCAATATTCGGTCTTTATAAGGATGTTTTTAAACTTTATTTATTCAGTATAAAGATGGGAGATTTGGTTGGTCCTATTTTATGTGTACACCAAAGAATAGAACGAAAAGTATGGGATGTATTGGTATGTGTGAGATTTTCGGTTTGACTGTGAAGACTATAATATATATCATGTTTTAGTAAAAAAAACAATATATTTATGCTTGGGTAAAAAATGTATTCCTATTGCATCGCAGGTATGTAATAGTTCGTCTCATTTCTGGATGGTTAACAGTTAGAACGTTAACATACACAGTTTTTGAAACATGTATCTTAACGCAATTTAAATGTTGAGAATTGGTCAAATAGTACTAGTGTGACTTACACGCAAACAGAAGTGATTGGTTTGGCCATGTGGTTTCTAGTTTTCAAATGTTAAAATCGACGTTATATGAGATATATTTATTTATTTTGCTGAACTGATTTGGTTTATATTCGTTGATGTATTTTTTTCTCATTGATTATGTCCACCTGCCTGTCTAACAGCACTGTCTAAGCATTGCTTTCTGTTAAAATATGGAAAAATTCTTTTGTCTTTAAGAGTGCTGATAGTAGATTTTATAATTTTAAACGTATTTAAGTTGTGAGCTTGACTTTTTAAATAATCATTATATTATTAAGTACCGTACGTTGTCACCTCTGGAATTTTGTGAGAAAAAAAATTTGTTTGAATGGATCTCGCACAGATTTATCTATAAATGGCCGTCTGCTTTCATTTATTTGTGTTGTTGTTTTGATACTTGGAGTTTTAGTATATTCTGTATTAATATATTTCACAACATACAAGCTGTGTCTCATTGGCACTTATACAACATCTTTTTATATTATTTAGTAAAAGTATTGTCTCATCAATGTTGAATCACATTTATATTTATTTCAAGTTACACTTATTTACAGTTATTTGGTCTTAACTATAGCTATTCATTATGTTAACTTACATGTGAAAACATCCTCCGCGAGTAAATACTTCTGTTCACCTAATGTGACACCATACAAGCAGGAATATGACACATTTAGATCATTTTTAGTAAGGTTTTGTATAACTAAGGTGTATCCATCTTTCTCAACCTTTCCATCATACTTTTTATTAGATCGTCCTGTTTTGACATCTATAAATAAGGTCCGCTGATTTGGGGTCCACCTATCCCAACCAGCATCCTTGGGACAACAGTTTGGAACATGGCAAAATAAGGTCACGTTTTGTCCATAATCTGTAACCTTTCCAACAACCGTCCATTCCAAAACACCTAAACATTTGTAAGTATAATTGTCTTTTATAGTATGGGGTTATACTGATAATAACTGATAATAACTATTAGCCGAGTTACAATTGAAGAATTTATGATCATGAAACTGATACGCCGTCTATACAATATTTATAACGCTCAAAAATTAATTCGTACCACGTTATCTGTATATGTTCAACGGTTAGTTAACTGTTGGATCATAGACAAAAACAGATAATGACACTATGTGTTTTCAATTTGAGTCTCATTGAAGCTTATTTGTTTATATTAGTCTTCTTCCGAGTTTTGAAAGCAGAAAAGTACCATACCTGACCTCTGACAAATACATGGGAGAAATACTGACAGTTAGATGTTTTCCTCCAGATTTGTTATGACTTTTTCACGTGGTCATGGAAAAGCTTATTAACCTCATTGAATTTGTTTGTATCCAAAACCATGAAAAGAGAATTCATTTCTTTATATTTATTCAAAACATTTGGTGATCTATTTAAGATTTGCCTCAAACTGATTGCTGATAATTTTGAATTATATATAAACAATAATAATATATCTACCTTTAATTTCATGACAGTTAATTATAATCAGCAATGGTAGCAAATACTTCATATCTATCAAATGTCTGAAAAATACAATAAACTATTACTAGTGAATAAACAAGACATGATGTTAATACCCCAAATCTTTTTTTAATATCTATTGTCTGAAATGTAGCCTCACGAAAATGTTTAACACACCTACTGAACTCCAATGAACATTCGATATGGGGAAGTTTGTTAAACCGACAACATCAAACGCTAGTAATCAACGGAGCAAGCGAAAAACAATTCTTACATATATGACTTCTTTACAGGCATTAATCGAAGAATCAATGTCATTTTAAGCATTTTGAGCATGTAAAATAATGAAAGGAGTAGAGCAAGTAACCCTAGTAAACGATTCTTTAAAATTAACTTTTTGAAACTTCTACTGATCGAGTTAATTAACAATGTATGAATTGCTAAATGTATTATCTTTGAAAATCATAATTATAAAGAATGTATATTTGCTTCATATATCTTAACACATTAGCCTGAAACAGGTTTAGTCCATTCTTCTAGAAATACATCATCTTTTTACGAATTTTTATCCTATTTCATGATTTTATATGTGGCACCAACTCACGTTCATTGACATTTTTGTTAAAAAGTAAAAAATATCTTCAATGTGGTATATTCGATATGTAAGCAAAAAAAAAATTGTTGGCGAGGAATGATGCACTGTTTATTTGTCTGAAAACAAACATTTAACCAAACTATTTATAGCTTGTTGTTCGGTGTGAACCAAGGCTCCGTGGTAAAGGCCGTACATTGACCTATAATGGTTTACTTTTATAAATTGTTAATTGGATGGAGAGTTGTTTCATTTGCACTGACACCACATCTTCCTATATCTATATACCAAAAACGAGTGCTCACAAATTCACTGATGACGTAAATGATCAAAAATCTTTTATCACTGCAACAAATGGATATTTTAACGTATGTTTTCGTATGATTTTCACAACATCATCGCACTTAAAAATCATGTTTTTACCATTTCAGTATATATTTTATATATATATATTTATGATTATTCACTTTGAAATGAGTAATTGATTAACTGACGTATAATCCAGGTTAACTGATAAAATTATAATAAATTATATTGAAGACTTAAAATTTACATTAGCTCATATTTAAAACCATTTAAAATAAATGACAAGAATAATCACACTGAAATGTCTCATCTTCTTTACTTATGATTGAATCAATGTTGAAAGTCTGTAATAAGATGGGTTTTTTTTACAAACGAGAGGCGAAACCTACAAAGGGAACATTTAAACTCATAAGTCGAAAATACAAAGTATAACATAAATTTAACATTATCAATGATCCATGAAAATGATATTTAGATCAATTAAACCATGTCAGACAGACAGATACATATGACAACATCTGTTACACCAAACATTAGGACTTGTATAGGTACATGGAAAAAAGAGCAAACCACCAAACGTTAACATTTTCAAATGCAATTTAGGTCAAGGTCAAATGAACACTGCTAGTTGGAGTCGAACACCTTACAATATTTCCATTAACATGATACAGTGGTCATATTTTTTATATTACCTGCATATAAACTCATCATAGATACGAAGGTTACATTTTGTGCGTGATTTTCGTCTACAGAATTGTCATCAGTTGTGCTCGAATTAAAAACAATTATAAGGCCAAACAAAGTACATGCATGTTACAATCATTACATGTACAAAATATAGTGACCCTATTTCTTATAATATTTGAGAAATAGTTCAAAACTTAAAAACTAAGCATTGTTCAATAACCGTAAACAGGAGGTCAAAGTAAGATAAAACCTGCAAGTCGGACATGTTTACCTTACAAAAAATAAAGTTGACCTATAGTATCTGAAATACGGACATGACTACGTAAACCTAACCCTGGTAACTGATCCATAAAATGTGCTCGTTTTCAGGTTAACGCTGTTTGACAAACATGGATACCTTGCAAGGAACACATTTACCAAATAATTTTAAAATAAAACTTCTGTGATTTCAAATATTTTGTGAGGCACATCAGCAATTCTGCAAACGACTCTACACAGAAACCATAAATCCTAGTAATAAAAAAAATAAAGATAACTGTAATCGCATGAAAGTGTTTGGAATTGAACAGAACAGTAATTGGGTTGATAACCAGGTGGCGGATCGGGTTAGTGGTGAATAAAAGAACTTAATATACCTTCACAACGTGCACGATGGAATAGGTGCTTGCTCATTTCTTTATTTTGTGTGTGAAATTGTCAATGATGTTTTATTATGTAAGATTACTTATTTATATTGCATGATTGATACATACTCACACACACGTTCGATATTGTTTTTTTTTATAAAGTTCAAACTTGAAGATTAATATCCAGTTTTACCTTATATGGGTATAAGAACTACAATTTAAAAATTTAAAAATGACAATTTTTAGATTGTTTTTTTTTGTTTCATTTGATGTCATGTCAGGACTGAAAAGATGGTTAAAAAACTTTTATTTCGTTTTATATCAGCAAATGTTGATATCAAACAATGTGTATGGTATACATCTAATATAATTCAATTTTCATTTATCCTCAAACCTTTTTCAATAGAAAGGTTCCATTACTAATAACTTGTGTATATTTCTGTATGACTATTTCATATTTTCCTAGCCCGAAGGCTTCCATCTACTTTCTGTAAATGAAAAAGAGAATAGATGTATTAGTGAATGCTTACAGCAATAATTAATATTATCAATTAACAAAACACTTACCCCTTAATGTACGTCAATATTTTTTTTTTAATATTTGACTTTTCTACACTTCCGACAAGCATTCCCCAGTAATATCTACATATGTTTATAAGAATATGTTGTATGAGTGCCAATGAGACAACTCTCCATTCAAGTCACAATTTTTAAAAATTAAACCAATAAAGGTAGTCAAAGTAGAACCAAAATGACTAGTGTTTAACAACTCAAACGGGAAAACCACCGGTCTAATCAATTTAAAAACCGAGAAACGAAAACATACCGTCAGAACCACATCAACTAACGATAACCACTGACCAACAGGTTCCTGACTTAGGAAAAGTGCAAACAAATGCAGCGGGTTAAAATATTTAAACAGGCGCAAACCTTCATCTTAACCTGAAAAAGTAGTACAAAATTACAACATATATGGGAACCTGTACAATATCAATTGAAATGGCTTAAGGTGTAATACATCGTAAGCATAGTACGCATATCCGTTTGCATTCGAAAAAGGGTAGAAAAAAGTATTCCCTTGAATTTGACAGCTGTAGAAAATGAATCCTTCATTTCATTGCAGTAATAACTTTTTGAGTCATAAACATATATATTGGGTGTTTCAAAGCATCATTATGTTTTTATTTGCTGTTCCTATAGAATATTTTGGAAAGTTGAGGTTACATGATAACTAAAGCTTGTACACAGGGAAAAAGGTTGAGCATTTGATTGGTTAACTTCAAGCGATGGTTATTTTCTTATTTCCAATGAAGTGTTATGTAAATGCTTGTTTAAAGTACCTGACAGGATAGCTCTTAACTCATGCCATGTATTTCTTTATTTGAAACAAAGATTAATTCTGCACAATTTTTGAAAATTGAAAATTTAGTTAAGATTATTAGGGGAAGTTCAATGGTGGTATAATACCATAACACTATCAAAAAGAAATATTGAGAAAAAAATCAAGTAACATACATTGAACGAAGGTATGTGATTATTAACACAATATAATTATGATTTGTAAACCAATGTCAAAGACAACTATAACCTGGAACAAAATGGCGTAAAATAAAATAACGTGCACAGGTAACTTTAAATATAATAATGTTGTTTTTAGTAGTACGGAAATATTTTATACACATTATTTGGTTGTTCCTATTACGAGAACAGATATGAAAATTTATCGTAATGCTAAACACTATAAAGAGCGGTACACATAAAAACGTATGAGACGAGATATTCTAATTTATAACTGAATTATTTATTATTTTACAAAATGTTAAGATCTTTTTTTGAAATGGCTAAGACTCACTAAAATTTATTTATTTGTGAAAAGCCGTAGATGAGTCTGAACATTAATTGAAAGGCAATAAATAACTTGATCACTTATTGTAACGTGATCGAGGGAAGGTCAACACCGACACAGACGGACGGACATTTCCATCTATGGCACGACAATATATCCTGTGGTAAATTCCCAGTAACTAAATAATAGTGTATTTATATATACAAGTTTATTAACAAATGTACATTACTTTCTACAAAGTTTAAACATATACACTTTAATTACAAGTCCTCCAGAATCAAACTGATTCAAGACTTAAAAATGCTTAAGGAATACACAACATCCTCACAGTATCACAGCTGTTAAGCAATCTACCAGTCTCTTGACTAACTGACCGTATCATAGAGTTAATTACTTCATCTCTAGACAACAAATAGGCATAGCTAATTTTATTACCCTACACACCAGGACATCGTTTCTGGTCTTAAGCACATCTGACAGTTTAACTTTAACTGTAGATAATAAACTAGCAACTTGTCAAATTAGCCTTGCGTCATTAATTTTCTCTGTACACAAATAAACAGTTATAAAACCAAACTAACTAGAGGTCAATATTTACAAAACATTACAATATTACATTGCCGTCTTCTTTGAAAAACATGTGTCTCACATGTAAACAAAAATAACTTTAACTTATCAAAGTATGGAAGACAACTTTTTTCCAAAAATAAAACCAAAAAAAATATGCAATAAACATATACACGAAAAATCGAAATGTATTAAAAAATAATTTCAACATCTAAACAAAATAAATCAAAATAACCCAATCATAATCATGAAAACATGCAATGTTCATTTCAATTTTAAATGCTCATAACTTCAACAAAGTTTTAATCAGGCACGTATCTGTTGGGTGGACGTTTCACACGATGTCCGCGACCGTATTCAATATTGTCAGTTGGAAAATTAGACATATCGCACTGTTTATTTTCACTCAGTTCAATGTCCGATTCAATGTTATTTTTTTCGATTGCGGTAGTGTGAGACTCGGTTTCTCTTATAATTACAGTTTTAATTAGCCAATTGTCAAAATCTCCATGATATGGTTTAAGTCTGTTGTAATGAACAACTCTTGGTTTTGACGATTCTAACTTTTGAATGCGGTATACTAAGTCACTAATACTGTTTATAATAAGATAAGGTCCATCCCAATTACACTGTAGTTTCGGACTAATCCCAACTTTTCTCTTTGGATCATGTAACCATACGGCGTCTCCAACAAAATACGGTTTAAAATGAACTTTATAGTCATAATACCATTTCTGTTTATCACTGGCATTATTAATGTTTTCTCGGGCAAATTCATGTACATTGTCTAAATCTGTTCTTATTTGCATCACATAATCCGGAAGATTATCAAAATTCTCATTATTACTAACAGTTCCGTTAAATTGGATGTCTTATATATATATAATATAATGTTTCAGACAAAAGACAAATGTTAAACAGAGAAGAAGGTCTATATGTGAATAAGTAATTATACAAATCCATAGTTTAAGTATCTTTTTTCTTGGCCTAGATGACTTTGAATTCCATTGTTCGTTGTTACGTTATAAATATGATCGTCCTTTTAAAGATAAGTGTTGTGTATGTTGTAATAAGATATTTGTTTTGTGCATATGATCACGTCAGCAATACATAATATTTGAATGGCATGTACTAAAAGGTTAAGTGAAATGGAGAGTTGGAATTGAGGGCGAAAGTGGAATGCTGCAGTTACGGAGGGAAAACATGGAGTTAGGAAATAGAGTGTCGTGGAGTTGTGAGTTCAATAGTTTTAAAATTAAACCAATTTATGAGATATTTTTGTATACATGTATCTGTAGCTATAAAAGACCCCCCCCCCCCCTAAAAATCAAAGAATAAATGTTTCAACAGCGTCAAACTGCATGCATGTATATTATACAAATATAATTCACCTTAGATGTGTAGTGGGTATTTTTTAAGGTTATATCTCCGTACAATATTCCAAAAATGATGATTAATGTTAAATGACAGATTTCTATAATTTAGGAGGGTCTTTCCGCAATTTTACCTAAGTTTACAACATTAAATCTGGTGTAAATCATTTTACATGCAATAATATAAAACCATTGTCTGCTGCAATTTAAAAATAATGACTCCACTCCAACACTAAAGCACTCCACAACTCCACTCCAATACTCCACTCCACCGTTAGTGCATGCCAATTTGAATCATGTTCAAGGAGTATTCAATTTCAATGTTATTACAATTTTGACGTCGTTTATTTTACGGAGTTGATATTAAGGACCCAACTCCGATCAATATGATAAATGATTGAACAATATTGATAGATTATATTACAAAACATTAACTCTCATTTCATCTGATTTATTTGGAATGAATGAATAATTCATTTTGACAAATGTTGCTCAGACAGTTGTCTCCTGTTTTTCGATCTATAACATGTGTGTAAATAAATCTGTATATATTGAAATGTGCCTTGCGATTAAAGCATACAAAGCTGTCGAATATAGACTAAACAGAGTTAATGTACCCATCACTTTGATTACAGTTGTATTAGTATATACAATTATTCAGAAAATACATGAACTGGATTTTTGCCTTCTCCTTCTCAAAAGATATTATTTCATTAACTCTAAAATTACTTTATCAAAACGATAAAAAAAAACAACACTAAAATAAAAAATGTCAAGAAAAATCTAAAACGAAAAATCCAAAACAAATGGCAAAGTCTAAAGCCCAAAATAGTGAATGTTATTGGGTGTCATTTTCATACCGTTTGACTTTTTTATACAAGAAAAGATGAAACATTCGAGTGCATACCCGAAAGCAGAATAATTGATCAGGTAATTTTATACTTTTCCATTAGTTTGTTGTTAATATTCTGTAGTAAATAGTTTCGACATGACAGTACTATAATGTAACAAATTAGATTCGTATGTTAAGGACTACTACATGTTATACTATATATAGCTAGTTGTTGCTGTAGAAATGAAATGATATTGTTATCGTTCTTTATTATACATCATATCATTGATCAAAGTTATTGTATTACACATTCACAAAAGGTATTGTTAAACTGTACACTAAAATTTGAAGTATAATATTTCTCTGTACTATAACACTAGGATCCTTGTCACGCCGTCTATTTATGGTTTACTATTATTTTCAAAAAATATACAGTGGAAATGAGGTAGGGCTTGATAATACACATTTATGTTATTGGTGGAGTGACCAAGCCAACAATTTTTCAACTTTAGTGAACCACCCTACCAGCAGGCTAAATAATGACTTTTTGGAAAGAGAAATGTTTATTCTTTAATTTTTGCCTGGTCGTTGAACTGAAATGTGGTTCAATTGGTTTTTTTTTAAATAAGGTCAAAGGTTAGTGGTTGCGTTTTTCACAATTGTCAATTTATTTCACAAGAGGTTGTAAAAAGTCTCCTAAAAATAATCTGAATTGTTACTACACAAGAAATTTGTAATGAAATAAACTGTGACACCCCATTTTCAACTGAATTTGAAAATAATGAAACCACCCAATTCACATTTTAAAGGGAATTCAGACTAGCAACAAAATAGAAGATGGAACAACCGAATCTCAATTCATTTTTTTTTTCACATCGCATGTACTTTTAAAGGTTTATTTCTGAATTTTACGGCATTTATAAAAAGAATCGAAGTCAATTTGGTGTTTGCTTTCGTGTATATTTAATGCCAGTGACAAATATTTCACAAGGCAATTAAATTAAATAAGTTTATTGGTTGACTAAAGTTTCAGCGTATATTCTAGCTGTATACACTTTTTAGGTTTTGTGATGGGATCTCGCCTTATACATTTTGTTATAAAAACACACATGCCCTATCAGAAAGAGTGGTTATAGGGGTATTTTAACACAAAAAAAGGGCATGACAACTTTCGAAAACCTGGCATTAGTCATTGTTTTGTCGTCCGTCTTCTCAAATATTGCTCCGTGAATTAGATAATTTCTATAACCATCGGACTCTTCAAATGCACAAATATTGTTACACGCCAATTATGATGGTTGCATACACAGTTTGTATTGCAAACTATGTTTGCCTTGCTAGTACAAACAAAGTCTAGAATATAATCTGCTGACAACTGTCCCTCCCCCCAACAAAAGGGCAGCACAGTGTTATTAACCTCTTGCCAACCAGAGTCTTTGAAAAGTATGCTCACTGGTTTAGCAATATGAGAGTTTTGAAACATTGCACGTAGGATTTGCTGTAAAAACGAGTTAATACATGGAGATTTTTCACAAGATTTGCAATTTTCACTCTAAGCTTGATTAGATCATCAGAAAATTCTTGACCTTTCCCTTAGGATCAACGAGGCGACAAATGCACGTCCAATCTTAACGGCGGACTCCTGATCTTCAATTGAAAAATAATAGGAAGAATTTAATTAGAATTTGTCTGCATCCTTCTGAAAAAGCTTTAACATGAATTTCTTAACTAAACCTATAAAAGATTAATTTGTGTTGCAACTTGTCAAAGCATGTGAAGCGTAGAATATGACAGATTGGTGATCCAAGTGATTGACGGATTTGATAGACCGGTGAGAAACGCCTTCCGTCTTTTTAGTTTGATACCGATCGCGTATAGAACCACAACTCCTCAGTATTTGCAAGTTAGGGAAAAAAGTGAACACAGAGCACTGACATATCAGTATCCGATGATTGTACAACAATACGGTCTAAAGTTCTAGACGGGAACAATTTATCATTTACGTACAAAGAATGCTTCCTGTGAGCTGTATAAGTCAACATTTGACTTGCCGTGAAATAAAATCTTATTTACCACCTGCGGATTATGAAAATCACCCGCAAAAAAAAATGCACTACGTCGTCTTCAAAAGGGAACTCTTTAAAATACCGTACGCAATACTCACCAGGTAATGTGATCAGTGATAGTTTATTCATTACACAAAATCTCTTCCTAATTTGCAACTGCTTTCCGCAGATTTGATCGAATTCCTATCGTACATGTAAAAAAAATCAATCACCATTCCAGCATTGAAAAAAACGTGTCAACTGAATTTTGAGGTAGCTTTGTACAAGATCATAAAATGTGCTACATTTCTTGATATCATTTGTCTGAAAAATTTCCATACCATCGTGTATCAAATCTGTGTGCGATTTGTCATAACTTTGAAGATAGAAAGAAAAACAAATTTCCTCTTCAAGGAGGTGTATTTCATAAGATTAACAACACGTCCGCATGGTACCATCATCATGCAACAGAGCTTAATGTATGGGACCATTAGAATATGCCTAGATCCTTTCAACAATACAGCTATCGTTGCGACTGCAAATTTTAAAGCGACAACCCATTCCAATCAGCTCTCATGTTCTATAATAATATCTCAAATGCACGAAGAACCACATCCCAAAATTCAAAGGTTAGTGATAGTCTACAAGAGTGTATATACATTCTTAAAAGAATGGAAACATACATTCTTTAAAACGGAGAAAAAGTGTTCAATAGATTCAGTACTTTTTAATCTTTCAGAAAATATACTGACTGCCAAAGTACGCCTTCCATACATTTAGTTCATTCTTATTTTAACCGATTTTTGTATTTCCACCAACTGATGAATGTTTTGAAATTAAGCAAAGGAGCCACGAGAGCTTAACAGGCCAAAGTGAATCCTCGAACACCACAACTAAACTGTTTGACAACAAGCATCTGATCTATTTATAAATTAACTGTTCCCCAAACTTTTATGAAATTCTAAGGCTTTTCTACCTGAGGAATTTATTACCTTAGCTGTATTTTGGCAAAACTTTTAGGATTTTGGTCCTGAAACTTTTTTTTTTGCCTTTTTTACCTTTTTGGATTCGAGCATCACTGATGAGTCTTTTGTAGACGAAACTCGCATCTGGCGTTAATACAAAATTTAATCCTGGTATCTATGATGATTTTATTATCTACCGTATTAGAAGCATATATTTTAGAGTTAAAAAGAAGGTTATACAGCCGAGCTGATGCTCATAACTTGCACACAGTTGCTACAAAACTTCCTCCAAGTCTAATAATGTTTCCTTAGATCATTTCACTTGTTGGGCAACAGCATATAATTTCTGGTCACAATTGGCACGTTTTCACATATCTAAACATTGTTTCATAGTTGTAAATTTGTGTCTCTATGCTCGGCATCTATAACCGGAGAATATGCTACAAACAAAAAATCAGATGTAGCTTCTTTTAGCCTTTTTTAAAAACGGGTCCAAAATGGAACAATTTTTTCAGTGCACATGATTTCTGCAGAAAAGGGATTCGAAACTTATTTTTGTCTATAAAGGAAGTCGCAGAAAACCTTTTTGAATTCGATCATCATTGATGAGTCTTTTGTAGACGAAATAGTCTAGGCAATCTAGCACAAATTTGACCCTAACATTGAAGTAATTGCAACAGAAGATTTTGAAATTCTAATCTTTAGCATTATACCCCAAATATACACAGTTAAAAGTCCCATAAAATCTAACATGAGGAAAACTAAATACCAAGAATTCAAAATTCCTATGGGGATTTGCTTGATATGTGAGATAACTCTACAAAAAGGCAGACATATCAATAAAAATTGATACAAAATTATAATTTTACCGCTTCTATTCAACAGAATGTATTGATTCTTGATATTTTAGCCGTCTTTATAGTATAACAAACAACTTTAACGGTCTTTTCACATCTTTTATTAAGCTACAATCTAGATTTCATTATAGCCATTATAGTTGACCATTTATTAGATTTTTCAACATGTCAAGGTAAAGAATCTCAAATTGAACTAAACTAATGAAGTATATATTCTTCTTTTTTTGGTTTAAAGTTTCATTAAACAATGTAGATGCTATAGAAATATCACTTACAGATATAAACAATACCAAATATTCACATTATTTTTTCAAAATGTTCACAAAGCCATAAATTTGCAATTTCTTTAATGAAAAATTATAAATACCAGTAACACTTCGTTTGTGTACATTTCATGAGCAGAAAATTATATAATATAGTCAAATATGAACTTATAACCCCATCAAAGTATTATACTTTACATGAATTTTAAGAAAATCATCCAAAAACTGACCAAAAAAAGACTAACTTTTGCGGAGTTATCTCCCTTTCCAATGTTAATTTCCATAAGAAATTAAAAGTGCTGATTTGTTGTTTTCCTCAAGTTAGATTGTCTTGGACTTTTTTGCGTATATTCGGGGCTTAATGCTATAAATTACATTTTCTGTTGCCATTAGTTTGAGGTTCAAACTTAGTTTGACTGGACTAAAACGGACGTCGGGCTTAATACAAAATGTAATCCTGGTATCTATGATGAGTTAATTATCAACCGTATTAGGAGCATACATTTCAAGAAGGTTTTACAGCCCAGATGAAGCTCAAAACTTGCAAACTATTGCTATAAAACAGGGAAGACCATGACTTCCTCCAAGTCTCATAATGTTTGATTGAAGACTATGTCTGGCACACACTATCTCACTTGTTGGGCAACATCATACAATTGCTGCTCAAATGTTTGCACAGCATATTGGTGACCGGCATGTTTTCACATATCTTAATATTGTTTCGTAAATTTAACTGTTGCCATGTCGTTATGCTTGGCATCTATACCCAGAGAATATGCTACAAACAAAAAATCAGATGTTACCTCTGTTAGTCCTTTGTAAAAGCCTGTCCGAAATGGAACAATTTGTTCAGTGTACGTGATTTCTGCAGAAAAGGGAATCGAATATAATTTCTGTCTGGAAAGAAGTAGCAGCAATACCTAAGACATTTCAGATATATTTCGGTTTTCCTTGAAACTAGACACAATCTTTCCATAAGCATCTGAATTACGAGGAGGTCCATATCGTTTTGTTGGATGGTCGAAAGTTACAAATGCAAGAAGATTGGTATTCGAATAATCCAACGATCTTTCTAGTACCCGTTTAAACTTGATGGAACTTATGTGGGCGTTTGATGATCATTGACTGTCTCAGCATTATGTCAATATTATCTGTTCGCCACTGTATCATATAGTATCACCTTCTCCAATTAGACCATTACATGTAGGTATATAGGACATGTCTTAGATTGATTCTATTTCATAATTTGCTAAACTAGTCGGACATTTACGTACTGCAGAGAAGGATGCACAAAAACCATGGGAATTAAGAATTATAATCCGATTTTTGAAGAGCCATTCTCATGGTGTGTATAAATTGTAATGCCAAACCAAGATGAAATATGGTAAACAGATTTTTCTTTAAAGCAAGTATGCATTCTGCTGTCGCCAGAACCTTATGCAGTTTGCTAGCAGGAATTTCAGAAGCATAAATAAAGGCATTACAAAATATTTTCAAATGCATCAGAATAACAAGGAGGTCCATATTCATTGCACTATATTGCAAAGTTAATAATCATCATAAAAATGAATGTATTGGTAAAGTGAGTAAAAGTGGCTTCAAACTAAACAAAAGTAAGTTTTATAACGTTTCAATTCGGAAAATCATGAAATCCTCAATGTAATCTAGATTAACAAATGATGTAAAATAATACAGAATGTTCTTTCGTTTAACTGATTAAAACGTAGGGAAATTTTGAAAGAATTCTAGTTTTACAATATAAATTAAACGTTAAAATAAAGCGAAAACCATCGTTCACGGCTTCCCTCTTCATCTTCGCACTTTTGAAAAACGTGTAAAATTTCAATCGATCGTCAAGCATAATGTGGCTGCACTGCAAATGTTTAAATGTTTTACTCAAAAACTCATCATTTTCAAGATACAACCAAAATGTTAGATAATTAAATGCAATAGAGAGTAATTCAATCGCTGAGCATTTTTCCATGTACAGTGATTTGTTGCAAAAGTTGAAATTGTCACCAAACATAATTTGGTGGCACTTTTTATGTTTAATTATAAACGATAAGGATATTATCCTTCGGAACGATTCATTTGCATGTATATATAAAGTCTGTATACGGTGTTTTTACTCAAAAATTATCTTAGCTTAATAAGGTTGAGTTTCTTCTAACATGGACTCATCAAGTTTACCCTGATTTCTTGTTTATGAAAGTCTGTCTCACTCTCTTCTGAGAATTATGTTTGTGATTGTGCTTTTATTAATTTTCCGTATCAAATAATAAAGAAACATTTACCTACCGTATGTGAGTGGTGTCTATGGTGTTGGTTCGTTTCAATTAACTGTGTACAAAATGTTCTTCAAACCTCGGATATTCACATAAATGATGACATTCAAACTAAACATATGCAATCATTTGCATTTTTGTAATCAATTCGTCCAGTTCGTCTAACACAATAAATAGAAAGAGGTGATATTCTGTTATCACAAATTATCTGTGGCTAAAAATACATTTATGTTCTAAGTAAAATTTTCAAATGTGGTACCAAGAATTAAACAACGCCTTAGTAAAGTGAGCTAAGATTAAAGATTTAGATTAAGGTTAATAATCATGGAAGCGTGGAAGCAGAACTGGTTATTTGGACATTTTCAAACAAAGTTTTTTTTCTGAGAGATCATAAAATTGTTTTATAATAAGAGGGAATGATAATTAATCAATATGTAATATAATGTATTTATATGACCTACTCGGATAAGATGTTCATTTGAACCTAATCGGCCTAATTTGGTGTAACGTTTATATGCTTTTAACTTATATCATGACTTATTTGGCCTTCAAGTTAACGCAAATCCTACAAAGTAGAAAAATCTAACTATAAATTGACATTGTACTTTGACATTTTCGGTGATGGAAATTGACAACTATGAAATATCTACTGACACAACTTCGATTGTGGTCAATTCCGGCAATCCTGTCCCAAATAATTTCTATCAGTTACTAGTAATATATAATGATGTCTCATAGAAACTATGTTTATTATATATCAATGATTTTTAAGTTTAATCATTTCCGAGATATGAATAGCTATCGTGTACTTCAGAAACAAGGTTATGAGGATTACGCCCTCAAAATGGGAAACAAAAAAAGTTGACCGTTCTCCATTTCAACTCGATAGAATTGCCTATTCTTTCATTAAATATACATTATGTACCAAAAATTATTTTATGGAAGCATAAAAAAATCCAGCTAATGATTGAATTTTTTTTTGTGTTGAGATATTTCCATGTAATAGTAATGAAAAGTATCAGGCTCATAATTGAATGAGCCAGACAAGCGTTTCGTCTACACATGACTCGTCAGTGACGCTCATATAAAAAAAGTTATAAAACCAAACAGTCAAGTACAAAGTTAATATCTAGCGTCGTAATATAGTACATGATATATAATGCATGAAGATAGAATTGTAACAGATCAGCTGAAATATATATTGTAAAGGATCCTACAAATTAATCCAAGATACAGTTTCAGAAATAATTATATGCATAGGTTTTATACCATCAAATCATGGTACGTCATATCCGGTTGTATACGAAAATAGGTCGAAAAAAGAATTCCCTTGAATTTGACAGTTGTATGTAATTAGTCCTACATTTTATTGCAGTGAAATATTTCTGGGTCATAAACATATGTCTTGGGTATTTCAAAGCACCATTTTTTTTATTTGGGATTCTATAGAATATTTTGGAAACTTGAGGTTACTTGGTTACTTAATCTTATTCAAAGTTTAAATAAGGGGGGATTTGATTGGTTAACTTCCAGTAATGATTATTTTCTTATCAGCAATGAAATGTTCTGTGAATTGTTTTCTATAATTCTGGACAGGTTGAAACTTTACTCATGCCAAGTATTTCTTTATTGAAACAATGATAAATTCTGCACAATTATTTGAAAAGTGCAATTTTAACAAAGACTAATAGGGGAAAATCGATGGTGGTATTACATCTAATAAGTACATCTGAACCAGTGACAACTCTACAATAGATTTAACGATCGGATCACCAGCAGTGATGCTAATACATGGCTGTTTACATTCTGTATAATATAATTCGTCTAAACATCAGCCCACCAATGTTAAATCTGTAAATTTGCGTCCGAAAATACCATCTGTAAACTGTTTTATATGAGTACTATAACATAGTGTTGTAAATAATCGGAAGTGTCGTTATTACTTTTTCAAACTGCGTGATACTATTTGTCCGTTAAATATATTTATAGCAGGCCCATAAGACAATAGAGGAAGGTTAAGTTTTAAAGTAATTGTCCTGGTAAAGAATAATACGTTGCTCTGTTGACGTCAGAACAAGTATTTTGATTGTGAGATTTCATTGACCGTTAAAACAATCCAGTCTTGCAATTCATTAACGATTTAAATGACATTGTTTCTACAGATGAACATGCTAAAGATAACCATACAATTTAATAATACAAAGAACAAAGAAACCATCAGGAATATCTAATAATGCTTTAAAGCTTTGCATATAGAAATAATGTTTGCACGATTTATCTACATGTATTTTTTTACCTTGTGTTCCATTAAGATATATATATATTGATCCTTTATATGTATAGATGTAACACGCGTTAAACAGGTTCTGTCATAATAACGTCCTTGTCAGCAGATTATTTGCATGATCTACGTTTTAGTAGCAACGACCTTTCCTTAATATTTTATTGAGTGTAGTTCGTTTTATTTTTCTTCTGTGTCCTAATTGAAATGGGTAATGAATAAATATCGCCGTTAGTATACATATATAAAACAAAAACAAAACGAAAACGAAAACGAAAACAAAAACAAAAACAAAACATTAAAATATACAAATCATGTTCTTCTTATATATATTCATGGAACCGTTAGTCTAGTCTACATTAAATATTTGTTGGAAACAATTAATATAAAATAATACTAGTAATGTTGATAATATATTATCCCTGAAATTCCATCTCTTTTGCCTAAATTGAAAATTTTGTTTCTTTCGTTTGAAAACAAAATCCAATATTAAAAGAATATTGGAAAAGCTACATGCATTTTAAAATATTTTTATTTCTTTTTCAAACTGCGTTATACTATTTGTGCGTTGAGTATATTTATGATAGGACCATATGACAATAAATGGACGAGGCTTAAGTTTTAAAGTATTTGTCCTGGTTAAGAATAATACGTTTCTCTGATGACGTCGGGACTGGTATTTTGATTGTGAGATTTTATTGATCGTTAAAACAATACAGTCTTACAACTCAATAACGAATTAAATGACATTGATTCTACAGATGAACACGATAAAAGTTAACATACAATTAAACAATACTAAGAAGAAAGAAATCGTCAAGAATATCTAATTATGCTTTAAAGCTTTGCATATAGAATTAATGTTTGCACGATTCCTCTTCATGTATTTTTTTACCTTGTGTTCCATTAAGATTTATTTATATTGATCCTTTATATGTATAGATGTAACACGCATTAAACAGGCTCTGTCATTATAACGTCCTTGTCAGCAGATTATTTCCATGATCTAATTTTTAGTAGCAACGACCATTCCTCAATATTTTATTGAGTGTAGTTTTTCTTTTGTTCCATGTCATAATTCAAATGGGTAAAGAATAAATATCGCTATTGGTATTTGGATTGAGAGTCGTCCATTAGTCGAATATACATTATATAATTGTTGGAAACAACAGAGATAAATTAGTTTTAAAAATGTTAATGATATCTTATCTCTGAAATTATTTTTTTTCTTAATTGAAAACATTCTTTTTTCTTTCGTTTTAAACAAAATTGACCACTAATAAGGATATTAAAAAAAAACATGCAGCTTTACCATTTAAACACAATTTTAGTGCATATTGTTTTTTAAGCAATCTTACTATACTAGATGTCAGTCTCTCATATCTGAGAGTTATTATACCCGAGCATATGGGCGGAATAAATCTGATCATGAAAGAAATCAATTATTATTTTATGATTTCTTGTGTGTCACGAACATGAAGAAGAGCAATAAGTCTTGATGGAATAAGAAAAGTAAAATAACAAAAACACCAAATATTTAAAACTGGAAGACCCCAATTAAAAAAGGGACGAAAGATACCAGAGGGAGAGTCAAACTCATAAATCAACAATAAACTGACAACGCCATGGCTGAAAATGAAAAAGACAAACGTAAAATCAAAAGCTCAAACACATCAAACTAATGGATAACAACATGTTTCTAACTTAGTACAGGCATTTTCTTGTGTAGAAAACTGTGGATTGAATCAGGTTTCATAGCTAGCTAAACTTCTAACTTGTATTACAGTCACATACAATTTCATTATATTTACAACAATATGTAAATAATACAAACAAACATAATGGGTAAAAATAGTTCGCACATCATTCAGCATGGTGTCATAATATTAATCACTATAAAAATAAACAAATATGTCAATAAGAACAACAAAAAAGCATATAGACAAAGCACACCAGCAAAAGCGATATACAAGAACTCCAATATTTACCATAGCACAATAACACCTGACCATTTAACTTGGTAAAATGGGTTGTTGTTCACAAACGATCCAACAAACATAACTACAGATAACACATTGGGTTTGACGTATTTGTATCTATTATCTTTAAAATTATATAGGAGTTGTTGTCCTGAATACAGAGTTTAACCATTTTATTCAGTTTTATCTGGAAAAATTCACGGAATTCGTTGAAATCTAACCTCATAAAGTAAGATGTGGAATGAGTGCCAATGAGAGAACTCTCAATCCAAATAACAATTTATAAAAGTAAACCATTATAGGTCAAGGTACGGCCTTCAACAAAGAGCCTTGGCTCACACCGAACAGCAAGCTATAATTGAGAATAGTAATAAATAGCTACAAATGTATGTCGGAATAATTTTCTTAGTCACGGGCGTTTCAGAAAAGATCCCTGTCTTAATTAGACAAAAAACAAGGCGTTATAGTTAATATTTATCAAAGGTACCAGGATTATAATTAAGTATGCCAGACGCGCGTTCCGTCTACATAAGACTCATCAGTGACGCTCATATCAAAATATTTATGAACCTAAACAAGTACAAAGTTAAAATATCAATTTTATTTCAAAATAAATTGCATCACTCAAAATTACAAGCCTTATTTTTGAAGACATGTATCTAAGCATTTCTTTGTTTGCCATGTTGGATATATATTATACTGCCAGAATGTTTGAGTCTTGTATCATAGGAGACATAGATATGCAATGTTGTTTAACTCAGGAAATAACGATATAGATATAGGAAGATGTGGTGTGAGTGCCAATGAGACAACTCTCCATCCAAATAACAATTTATAACAGTAAACCACCATAGGTCAATTAATGGCCTTCAACACGAAGCCTTGGCTCACACCGAACAAAAAACTATAAAGGGTCCCAAAATTACTAGTGTAAAATCATTCAAACGGGCAAATCAACGGTCTATTCTATATAAAAAACGAGAAACGAGAAACACGTATAAATTACATAAACTATGTAAATTGACTTCCATTATAATCCTTCAATCATTTATATTGTACTTTATAAGTGACGTGCCTTTATAATTATTCGTCAACTATTTTATGAACTTAACACCAAACAGAATATATTGTTTAATATTCTATGGTCGGTTTGTGGCTCTTTGACGTTATTCAATTTGTACTTTAAATTTGGATTGTGATATTTCAATAATCGTTAAAACAATACAGTCTTTTTGGATGGAGAGTTGTCTGATTGGCACTCACACCACATCTTCCTATATCTATTTACAATTCAATAAGGATTTTAATGACATTGATTCTACAGATGAATATGATAAAGATAACCATACAATTAAATAATACAAAGAACAAAGAAACCATCAGGAATATTATGTTTTAAAGTTTTGCATATTGAATTATTGTTTGCACGATTCATCTGCATGCAAGGTTTTACAGACGACCTTGTGTTCCATTAAGATTTATTTATATTAATGCAGAGTTCAACCATTTGTATTAATTTTAATATGGAAAAATTCACGAATTTAAAGAATTTTTGAAGAAAGAACGTTGTTCAAAATCTAACCTGGTTTATCTTTAAATGTAAATGTCTTAAAGTTTGCTGTCTAATTCCGAATTCATGTGTTGGTGATGTCTGCCAATATATTGCAGATAGTAACAGCCTTGAAAATTTATAAATGGAAAAAGTGTTCAATCTATTTTTAACGGACTTTTCAACATACTGTTAAAATATCAGTTTTATTTTAAAAATAAACTGCATCAGTCAAAATGACGTTTTACCTTATCAAAAAAGTTACAATACTTATTTTTAAAGACACGTATCTTAGCATTTCTTTGTTTGCCAATTTGGATATATATTATTTTGACAGAAATTTTGAATCATGTATTAAAGGAGACATTGATATGCAATGTTGTTTAACTCAGGAAATAACGATAAAAATCTGTTTTGTAAATTGACTTTCAATAGAATCCTTCAATCATTTATACTGTACTTTATAAGTGACCTGCCTTTCTGATAATTCATCAACTATTTTATGAACTTAACACCAAATAGAGTATAGTGTTATATACATGTTAATGTATAATTTGAATTTGATGGGGTTGTATTTGTTGCTTTTGATTAAATAAATCCCATGATTTTATAAAGTATAAGGTTTATTTTATAGTCTAGAGTTTTATATCTTGGTTTTTAGTAACTACCATATTGTTCCACACAATTTTGGTTATTAAATATGATACAGAATCTTTATGAAAGTGTGGCAACTGACTTGCAAATGAATGTTTTGCAAATTGAAAGTGTTGAGAGTTATAACGTTTATTTGACCAAAGAGTTAGTGTGCGAAAACACATTTAGAACAATCTGAAATATTTACCCCTAGTTTCCGCAGAGCAAATCAAATATTCGTTTTAAATAGTGCAATCGTCGACTTTATCTATGTATAATCAGTTTTTAATGGGTTTTATTTCTCCTTCCTTTTTCAGTCAATCGGATTGTTTCTGGGTGTTCTCGATACAATGTCATTACATATACTTTTATAACTAACATGTGTAAACTCCTCAATATGTGTACTTTAACATTGTGTTGTAATTGTTCTGGAGTATCGCAATTTATTTCCAATGTACTGACTAATTTACAGATTGCATTATTCAATTTGTACTATAAATTTTGATTGTGAGATTTCATTAATCTTTACAACAATACAGTCTTCCAATTCAATAAGGATTTAAATCACATTGATTCTATAGATGAACATGATCAAAGTTGTTCTCCAATTAAACAATAAAAAGAACAAAGGGATCATAAAGAATATCTAATTATGTTTTAGTTGAGACTATAGAATTTATGTTTGCATGTTTCTTTTTCGTGATATTTAGACCTTGAATTCAATTAAGATTGTTAAATTATCTGTATGCTGTTACTGTAACATACATTTGACAATATTATCGTCTTATATTCTTTTTCAGTATATTTGCCTCTTTGGACTACATGTTCTGCATATAATGATCACTTTACAATCGCACGACGGATGCCACATGTCCAGCAGGATCTGCTTATCCTTCGATGCACCTACGATAAACCCCAGTTTTTGGTAGGGTTCATGTTGCTCTGTCTTTAGTTTTCTATGTCGTGTCATTTTTACTATTATTTGTCTGTTTTTCTTTTTCATTTTTAGCGATGGCATTGTCAGTTTATTTTCGATCAATGCGTTTGACAGGCCCTCTGGTATCTTTCGCCCCTCTTTTAAAACCTTTATTTTGTATTTTTCTTTATACAGCATCTGTTTCCAGAAATTCCTGTGAAATTGAGAGAAATGTGTGAAAACCATAATACGTGCATGTTATCCATTGTTATCACACGGAGATTCAAGGACCAGAGGAGGCCACCGCATACACCAACAGCGCACTCTGAAGACCAATACAGGTACTCCTTCTTCCCAAGATCAACCAGGGAATGGAACACTCTATCGGAAAAAGCCACAACAGCAGCTACACTAGAAGAGTTCAAGGCCACCCTTACCATCCTGCCAGAGGCCTTGACAGGAGCTTCACACACATAGAACTCCTTAGACCCCAGATCTACATAGTTTTATTTGTAAATAATGTTCCTGTAAATAATTCTTATTAAGTGAGGAGGGAAGGCCTCATGATTTCACGAGCAAAAGTCATTTATATACACTCAAGAAGAGTCCGACTCTGTACTGAAAGAAGAGAAGAAAAAGAAGAAGTTGTGTTTTTGTAACCGATCCTCATTGATAATTTCTAGATGTATGTCAAAATAATAGGATACCATACTATATCCGTTGTATCCCCTATCTGAACTTTGATGGGATAAACATATAAAGTCATTAATTGTTGAATTATTCAGTGCGAGAACATCATTTATATATACGACAGTTGTTCTCCATTCATTTGATGTGTTTGAGCTTTTGATTTTAATTGTCATTTGATTACAAACTTTTCGTTTTAAATTTTCCTTAAAGATCGATATTTTTGGTTTTCACTTTTCACTAATCGGCAAAATAATAACAACTGTCCACACTTGAGACATTCATTCTCTGACCTATAATATTTGTCAAAGTGAAAGTTGCTCAATCTCACAGTGTCAGTTATTTTGTAACTGTTACAACTCTAAAAGTATTTTTGTCTCATTTTTGTGCTATTTTCATATTTCCTGACCGTTGTGAGAAAATATTTCTCCTCACTAGTGAAAAATCTGTTCTCGGCAAATGATTGGTTGGCATTTAATTTTGATGTTATTTTTTTTTTTTCTTCTGAATTTTCTTATTGTGACGTCATGAAAAAAAACCGACCATGCCTGATGACGTCACATCAAAAGTACATAACTTTCCTAAAATCTTTGAAAAGAAAGGATAAAAATTATAAGAGAAACAGATTACATCACTGTAACTCGTGTATTACGATATTTCTCCACTCTCAACAGTTAAATTTTAATTATTTAAAAAGCTCGACAAGCCTCGCGATTTCAATATTAAAATTTAACTGTCCGGGTGGAGAAATATCGTAATACAGCTTGTTGCAGTTGTGGAATCTATATGTCTCGAACAATAATCCACCACAGGAACACTGCAAATAGTTTGCACGGTAATTATGGGACTGTTACAACTCTCATTAAGGGGAAACAAGTAGATTTAATTTACAACATTACTTAGCATATTAATCTATTGTTATAAAAAAATCATTATATCTAATAGAATTTGTAGATTTAGCTAACAACGTCCTTATATTTGAGTGTATAAAGTAACATTCGTTTATAGTAGAAATTGTTTTAACGTTTAATAAGCTACAATTAAAAATTGCTTGCTAGTCCCTCCTTAACTCTGGTTAATTTCCCATTCAATCTATCATGAACGGGAAATAAATAATTCAACTTTAATTTATAGTCTTTTTCAAAAATGATGAACGGTTCTTTATATTGGTATGTAATCATTTTTAAATTATAAATATAACAAAAAGTTGTTAATCTGTAGGATAGTGAATACTAATGAAAGCTAGCTTACCCACTGAAAAATATTTCTTTGAAATTTTGTAAAACTTCCTCAGAAAAGTGCTCGAGCCACTTGACTTTCATAGCTCATAATTAACGTGTTTACACAATATTGTATTTAAGTAGTAAAATAGTATTTGCTTCTCAAAGTGTAAGACGCAATAAAAATCGTATGCTTGCATCATCTAACCCAAATGCAGATTTAATTAAGTCCTGAACATTTCCACATTATTTTGTTTATTTAAAAAAAAAACGGTTTGTTACAAGTCACAAGTACATGTTAAGATCGAACTAAATACCGATATCCCGATATCGTCAGGTAAATATGCTACATTACTACATGTATCATATGTAAAAAGGTTGTGATGTCACAGTTATACTAGAGATGTTACGAAAAGGTATATTCACGACGCTGAGGTTGACAATTTACACTTAAAATGTGGGGACTGTGTCACAACACCAAAAAGATTACCTGTGTATACATTGTATTTTATTTAAAAACTGCATTGATCCTTTCGCAGGCAGTTCCGTATGGAACGAATATTCAATAACATTTATACGATTAGAAATATAAGAAATAGATATTAATAAATTCCAATATATTTTTAAGTAGCTATAATAATACTGCAAAAAAGTGGGGGAACGTTCATGTAAATAGATGTGCGGGGCAACGGAGATACGGGATACATACGTGTGTGAATTCTTTGGCGAGCCCTTAATATATCTTGCAAATAGTCTTACGTATTATAATCTGTTGTATACCTACTCGTGAACATATATGTAACGACCATTTTTATTTAGTTTAAAAAAAACAAGCAGTGTATGTATTTGGATCCAGTTGTTTGCCACATAAATTGTTATCTAACGGGGTCTGCTTTTAACAACTAAAACACGATTTCAACTTGAGGCATGTTGCACTATATGGAAAATTTCGTCCGGTCATACGGCTTCGAAGGCATGTATTTTCTTTCTTTATTATCTTCCAACTTTGTCTCAATTTCAAAAGTTTCAGCTCATTTTGTATTTTCTGTATGATAGTTTGTGATTAATGATTGTTGGTTGCTTTATGTTGAGTGGCAAATAGTTCATGTATGTTTAGAACAAGAAGAGGTTTGTTTAAAATATGACTCGCTCCTCATCAGTTAAAATAACCCTGCAGAGTTTCAAAAGCACTGCATAATGACTTAAGTTTGCATTTACATCTTAAAACCACCTTATGCAGATATATTTTGTATTTCATAAATTCCTGAAACATTTGTGAAAATTCGCCAACCGTTTCATAAGTAAATCAGAATATGAAAAAAAAAAATTGACACCGATGACCGATGGGTCTATCCTGCTGGTTTATTCCCGATTGTCCCACTTTTTAAAATTTTAGAGTTCTGATTGTCCCACATGAAAAGTTCTGATTGTCCCACATTATTTTATGTAGTAAAATGTTCTTAGATAAACAAGGCAGCTGTTGTTTGTTTTGCTAAATAAACAAGAGTTAATTATTGCACATTTAATATTAATCTTATAAAAGTATAAAAAAAAATGTTTTTAAAAATAATTTCTGATTTATGAAATACATCTTTTAAGGTCTTGAATTAACTTTTTTTCTTAACCTGATTTTTGTGTTTATATATGACTCTAGAAAAATAAATAGTGACGAAAAAAATCTTATGGTGGTGCACTTATTTTTGCTACGGCCATTTGCATGTACCCAATTCTGATGATTTTCCCAGTTAAGTTCATCAAATTTTATCCAATTTTGGGCTATTATCATGAAAAAAATCACAGTTTCACAATTAAACTTTTCCCCCATACTTTCAATAAAGATAGAGTGGACTTATCTTAATAGACCTATCTAAAAAACAAATAGAAGTAGGTGTTAATATAAGAAAGTTTTATAAATACTTTTTGCTTTCGTGTCAAATTGACCATTCTGTCAATTTTGAAATTTTCTCTTTTTTTAAAACACAAATCTTATTATTTCAACTTCTTTGTTATAAATGATTGAAAAAATACATATTTGAGAAATTTGAAAGAAAAAAATATATATATGGGACGCACATGCTTCTGGTAAAATCAATTCTTCTACCCCTGCTTTTTTCTCTAAATTTGCTGCTTTCTAGAATTTTTTCAGATCAGCCTTTACAAGAACCACTATAAAAGGTTGTTTTTTCAATTTTCCCATTGTTTTTGCAGTCAACAGGACTCTTCACTAATAATAAAGAAGAGCCAGACTTTGCTCATTGTTGAAGGCCGTACGGTGATCTATAGTTGTTAATGTTTGTGTCATTTTGGTCTTTTGTGGATATTTGTCTCATTGGCAATCATACCACATCTTCTATTTTATATATTCCATAAGAAATGAAAAGATGTGGTATGATTGCCAATGAGACAACTTTCCCAAAGAGACCGAATGACACAGAATATAACAACTATACGTCATCATACGGCCTTCAACAATGAGCAAATCCCATACCACATAGCTACAAAATGCCCCAAAATTGATGTAAAACAATTCAAACGAAAAAACTTATGGCATAACTTATGTACAAAATAATGAATGAAAAACAAATATGTTACACGGCAACAAATGACAACCACTGACTTACAGGCTCCTGACTTGGGACATCACCACAACAAAGACACTAAGTACAGATCTGAGAGTACTCGCAGCACAGACCGCTAGTTCAAAGTCAATAAAAAAATAATTAAAAAAAATATGCATCTTAGACTATTTTTTTTTTAATTTTTGAAAAGACTTCGTATTATATTTTATGATACTTCAATTGTACCTTCTATGAGCAAAATGAAATATGTAAATATAATTATTTGTTCTTATTTTGTTCATATTTTATAAGTTACATTGATTAGTAACCTTTGATCATGTTGATTAACTGCAACACGATATAAAAACAAATTGATCACTAAAAAAACATTTCCCAATTGTCCCACATTTAAACTTCCCAATTGTCCCACAAACATATTCCCGATTGTCCCACAAAATTTCATTACCTTTTTACCTGTAATTTCAAAAAGTGGGACAATCGGGAAGACACCCTATCGGGAAAATACACCCACTGATTACTACAAAAACAGCAAATAATAGAGACATTGTAAGGATTCCTTCAAGAACTAAAATTGTTACAGGAACTTATATATTTCAATCAAATCGAGCATCATTCAATAAAAACAAAGTCAATCCAACATGTAAACTTTGTAATAAGAGTCCCGAAACCTTGTCACATTTTCTTTTGACATGTGAGTCACTTGAAATAGCCAGGAAAAGATCGGTGGATATTATAATTGATATGGGAAGTGAACTTTTAGCAAAATCTTACTTTGTATAGGAAGTAGACTTAATTCAACTTATAGTTAATCCCTTCTACTATACTGTGAATAAATGTAACAATGAAATTGTTCAAAATGTTGCTGGACAACTAGAAAGAGTGTGTAGACAGCTTATTTATAACCTGCATATGAAGCGATATGATCTGCTAATTAAACAACAAAAATGTGAAAAGAAAAACAATCCTTCGTGAGAAGTGTATATTAGATAACATGTGACATTATGCTGATGGTCAGGGTGGGAATCTCCACAGGTATCATTCAGTTGCAATCAAATCAAATAGACAGTTAAATAAACCTTAATAAATGTTGGTTATTATATATGGGTGCATACAGATCAAAATTAAGATAATTTTTTATCTTTTTATTGTCAAATTATATATTAAATGTACATAACGGTGGCATTACAGTAAAGTCACTTTTTACCGATATTTTACTGTGTATTCGTAATTGGATTTGACATTCATTGTGTATTATAACATTGTGTGGTGGAGGATTACATATTCAACTCCTTTGGAGGTGTGCCTACATTGGCAGAATTTATATTGATACAGATACAGATACAGATAGATTCCTTCAGAAAATGAACTGTTTTAGAGTTGTCTCGCCTTAAAATGTCAATTTGAAAAAATAAAAATCTACCAAGCATTATCTTCACTTATAAAGATAATTAATATTTATAAATTGCAATCTTATAAATTTGTTCTTTTAAATGAAAATTCATATTATTTATCTGCATTACTGCATTAAATTTTGCTACTATGATTGGAAATCTGGACCTTATAGGTTCTCTGTTTTTTACAATTAAACTTCCCTTTGTTGTTAACATCTTAAAACTATTTGAAAGTTAATTAAAGAATATGCTGAAAAGCATTGGGAGGAGAATTATCCGTCGATCAATTTTACTAAATTATATTCAGTAACCAATCAGAATGGTCTACCTCCTGACTGTCATTGTCTGAACTTTAGGTTGGTTCACAGGGCTATTTTTACCTTAGAAAAGTTGTTTAAATTTGGTCAAGTGGTCAGCAAGACATGCAAAGCGTGCGGCCTATATACAGAAAACTTGTTACACCTGTTTGCCTTATGTCCGAAGTTGACCCCGATACATAACTTTCTGAAAGATATGTTACATAGCATTTTTATTGATTACCCCCCTGATATTGTGAATTTGATAAATTATGAGGAACTGATGATATTTGGATACCTTGGTAGTTCAAAGATTGTGAACACATATTTTTTGAAATTTTTTCTGAGTATAGCAAGATTATGCATCTTTAAAACACGCAATCTTAAAGTGTTTCATGACAAAGAAATAGACACAGTGAGACTATTCAACTTTACAATTAGAAAATACATAGAATATGCATACACTTATTACAAAATAAAACATCAACAACAGATCTTCGATAAATATTTTCTACGCAATAATTCCTTACTACGTATTGAAGACGAGAAAATAATTTTATTTTTTTAAAAACATGAAATCTATATCAAACTGATTACAATTGTTTACTAGCAGTTTTTGAACATTTTATTTAGAACCGTTAAAAGAACATTATAATTTTGGAAAAACAAGGAAAAAAGAAAAGTGTCCGAAAAATCACTGTCAAATAGGTGTGTTTGACTTTTGAGAAAATATTACAGTTATCTCTCTTTGGGTATACGTTGAATTAATTGCCATTGTTTTACTAACACTTGTCTTTTAAAAAATCTATCTGGATGGAAATCATTACTAACAAAAAGGTTAATACTAACAACTCTGTACATACCAAAGATGGCACCAAAGAGGTTTGTCTCTTGGTGTTTTTATGTAAATAGTAAATAAATAATTTTAATGATAAAAAAAAAACAGAAAGGAGATAAATTTGTGTAATATGAAATATATCTGTTGAAGAATTGATTAAAGATACATATTAATAGATATCCTATTCTAACTCTGTTACTATTATTTTAAATTTTAACTAGTAGATAAGATTTTAAATAACGCAATTTTAAAAATAAACAAAATTTTTAAATGCGGTGACCCTGCAGATAGGGTGGACTTCCTGAAGAAGATATAAAAAAAAAAGAAAAATAAAGAAAAGGTAGATAAAAAAAAAAAAAAAAAAAAAAAAAAATAATATTAACACTAAGGCTTAAAGATTTTTAATAAAAAGAATTGTATTAAAATGAACAAAAAGCGATATTATAAAAAACCGTAAAATCAAATATAGCGTGATCGACTTTTTTTTAGTAAACTTTATAAGGGGAGATAATTTATGAAACAATATGTAAATTTCAGAATGAAGAATAATAAGGTTGGCAATGGAAAGCATCAGTTTAGAAGCATGCATTGCTGACATGTAATAACAAGGGAAAATAATGGAAACGACAGTGGTAAAGATTCGTCCGATCAAGGTATGACATGACAGAGGAAAAGTTCAAACCTAACGACTGACATCTACATCTAGGATAGCTGCGGAACCGTAGCTCATAGGTCCTTATGTTATTTTTTGACTATTTGCGGATCTATGACATGACAATAAACTTTCTATATTTAAAACCAATAGTTCCAAAATTGTGCTCAAAATTTATATACAGGTGCAGGTTAAAAACATCTTCTATTAAAGTTATACACTTTGTCGCTATTTGTCCACCATTGATGGATCTCATACAGGTTCCTAGTCCAAATGATTATGTCGTCTATCAAGGCTATAAAAGTGATTGTTGTTTGTGTCAAAAGTTGATGTGGCCGGGTCAACCGGGATTAGTAAAAAGGTGTATATTTTTGCCGCTTAGCCACTACAGAGGAGCTTGATGAGTTTGTTCCTGAATTCCTCACTGCTGCCAATAGTTCGTCTGGTAGTTTATTCCAGTCTCTGATGGTCCTAGGGAAAAAGCTGTATTTGTAGATATCTTTTGGCCTGACTTGTACATAACTTTTATATAGTGTTCGGTTAATGGATTCCCGAAGTTATTCTTACATGTCTTAGTTTAACAATAAAGATCCAACATTTTTACTTATGAAGCCAGTAGTCAGGTCTGTGTTTCTTTTAGTGACAACTTTTTTAACTTGTTTGTTCCTGACATCATGTTGGTTGAGCTACAAGCGTATTCAAGTTGAGGTCAGACAAGGGCAAGATATATAGATTCCACAACTGCAACAAGTGTATTACAATATTTCTCCACTCGAGACAGTTAAATTTTAATATTTAAAGTGCGAGGCTTGCAGAGCTTTTTAAATAATTAAAATTTAACTGTTGAGAGTGAAGAAATATCGTAATACACAAGTTACAGTGATGGAATCTGTTTCTCTTATGATTTTTATCCTTACTTTTCGAAGATTTTAGGAACGTTGTGTACTTTTGATGTGACGTCATCAGGTATGTTTGTCTTTTTTCATGACGTCAGAATAACATGAATAAAATTCAGAAGAAAATAAGAAAATTTAACGTCACAATTAAATGTCAACCAATCATTTGCAGAGAACCGATTTTTCACTAGTGAAGTCAGGAGAAATACTTTTCTCACACCAGTCAGGAAATGTGAAAATAGCACAAAATTTAGAGAAGCATGTTTCTTGACTTTCTCTGGACAATAACTGAAGAGTGTTATTACAGCTTTTCTACATCTCTTTAAAGCCTTTGCTCAGACATCCATGTATATCAAAATGTATTTTAATTCATTGTAAGAAATAATGATACAAGCTTGTAATGAAGCTCTGCTTAAGATTCCAAGTTATTACCTAGTGTCTCATGTAGCTTCTATTTGTAACCAGCTAAGAAATGTTTGTAAAATAAATTATATTGCCTACCAACATGAAATACCTACCCTATTTTTTTCAGCACGTTAACGGAAACACATCTGTTATATTTTTTTTGCCTTATACTATTGTACATAAGGAAAGCCTTAGTTATACAACTTGAACTAAAGTGTGTATACATGTACATGAGTTTGTGCTGTATAAGTTTTTTGTCGTGCTTTTCACTCGTACACGTACAACAAACGGCAAGTATATTCTGGAGCTGGCATGTCAGTAACTACTAGTAGTCCTTTGTTAATTTATGTATTATTGTCACATTTGTTTAGTTTCTTTTGTTACCTATTCTTACAATGGACTCAGACTTCTCTTAAACAGAGTTTTACTGTGCATATTGTTATGTGTTTGTTTTTTCTACATTGGATAGAGATATAGACGGTGGGTTGGGACTCCTTTTGGTGCCGGTGTTTCTCAGTGAAAAAACTATGTGAATAAGTTTTTCATCCTACATTGATCTTTTGATGTCGTCCCTAAACATAGCATCGAGGCACCAGCTGATTAACATGATTTGTTTGACATGTAACAAGAACAATCTTATTGAATGCAATAAAAAATGATTGTATGAATTACTTTGTAACAGTTAAAGAGAATAAGTAATTAAATTATACCATGATAATAAAACCCACAGATGCATGCAATAAATCAAAAATGTTACACTATGTTAATGGCTTCATGGTTGTTTAAAGTTTTTTAAATCTTCCTGTATTTGACGCCTTAAAACAACAAGCATGTTAATTGTTTAATTAATAAATGCTATTGATTACAATGAAATTAAAGCTTGACCTTGAGAAAATAAATTTCATGAGAGTAAATTTCTTAAAAAATTATAGCCCTTTATCGACAAAATTACATAACAGAATTGAAAACTCCTGAAACTGAGAATACTTGATTTTCTGAGTTTTATCTCACCTGTTGGTTCATTAATTGAAACGAAAAACTAATAAAAACATTGATCAGTCATGATACTATAAATGTTAACTTTAACAGTTTCCTTACATTTATATCATATTAACGACATACATGACATAATGAATAAAAAAAAATCCAACCCAAAAATTTCTAAAGATGATTAGAAATTGAAAGATCTTTTATAAATATACAGAACTATTTATATATAACAATCAATTATTATCAGATGTTGAATTGACTTTAAATAAGTGCTGATTTGAGTTGTACCCTTTCTGAACCAGAGGTTTTAAATTATCTCCCCTTGAAATTAGTTTTTATTTTTCTGTTGATTGCATCAGCTTTCAAAAGTTTCATTCTTTTGTTGTTGACATGAAAAAGAGAAGCTGTTCAAGTTATCTCTACTTTAAAGGATTTTTTTTAATTTTTCAGTTGATAGCAGTAATTTTCAGTTGTATAACACTTCTGTTGTTGATAGTAGCAGTAGCAGAGCAGGAATGGGTGGAGGTCAAGTTTCATGACGAGGACCAAAAGTCCAGATGGGGCCTGTGGACTCTTTGTACCAAAGGAGAATGTAACTCCCTGGAATATGGTAATTCAGCCATGCTAATGCTAAATTATTGATGCCTGGCCTTGTCTAAAAGAGGGACTAAAGATACCAGAGGGACAGTCAAAGTCATAAATTGAAAATAAACTGACAACACCATGGCTAAAAATGAAAAAGACAAACAGACAAACAATAGTACAAATGACACAACATAGAATACTAAAGAATAGGCAATACGAACCCCACCAAAAACTAGGGGTGCTCTTGAAGGGTAAGCAGATCCTGCTTCACATGTGGCACCCGTCGTGTTGCTAATGTGATAACAAATGCGGTAAATAGTTTAATTCGGTAGGTCACATTCATGAAAGGGGAGGGCATTGTTCCAAGGTAAGGAACATATCCGATATCATTTGTGAAACTGTTGTTCCATTATGGGCAACCAACTCGTGATGTTGTCCGTAAAATTTATGAAGGGATGATTTCAACTTCACCATTTGAAACTCTTGGTTTAAAAGCTTCCTTGTGAGCAGCAACCCTCTATCAAGAAGTTTTGTTTTTATGTTATTCATGACATATTACTATGTCTCAAAAATACTGAACTCTGAGAAAAATTCAATTCAATGCTTCAATACAATGAATACTGTTATCTTAGAATGAATAAATTTATAGGCATAATTTGAACATTAGCCATTTATTTATTGCTTGGATTGTATACTGACACTTAAGTATATTTAATTATTTACAGAATGAATAAATCTATATACATTATTACATACCTTTAATATTTAGTAATTTTGACTTTGGCTTGTATACTGGTGCTTATAGTTCATTGTAGTTGAATTTACTTTATTACAGAATGGATAAAAGTGTCTGCAGCATTTGTCCTCATATCAGTTATTCTGACATTCGCTGGAACTATGTGTGGAATTCTGGGATTGAAAGTTGTCATTCCTTACAATAACCGTCTCTGGTACTTGTCTGCAGGAGTGATCATGGGCTGTGTAGGTAAGTGTTACATAAGGGATTGAAAGTTGTCATTCCTTACAATAATCGTCTCTGGTACTTGTCTGCAGGAGTGATCATGGGCTGTGTGGGTAAGTGTTACATTAGGGATTGAAAGTTGTCATTCCTTACAATAATCGTCTCTGGTACTTGTCTGCAGGAGTGATCATGGGCTGTGTGGTAAGTGTTACATTAGGGATTGAAAGTTGTCATTCCTTACATAATCGTCTCTGGTACTGTTGCAGGAGTGATCATGGCTGTGTGGTAAGTGTTACATAAGGATTGAAAGTTGTCATTCCTACAATAATCGTCTCTGTACTTGTCTGCAGGAGTGATCATGGGCTGTGTGGTAAGTGTTACATAGGGATTGAAAGTTGTCATTCCTTACAATAATCGTCTCTGGTACTTGTCTGCAGGAGTGATCATGGGCTGTGTGGTAAGTGTTACATTAGGGATTGAAAGTTGTCATTCTTACAATAATCGTCTCTGGTACCTGTCTGCAGGAGTGACATGGCTGTGTGGGTAAGTGTTACATTAGGATTGAAAGTTGTCATTCCTTACAATAATCGTCTCTGGTACTTGTCTGCAGGAGTGATCATGGCTGTGTGGTAAGTGTTACATTAGGGATTGAAAGTTGTCATTCCTTACAATAATCGTCTCTGGTACTTGTCTGCAGGAGTGATCATGGGCTGTGTGGGTAAGTGTTACATAAGGGATTGAAAGTTGTCATTCCTTACAATAATCGTCTCTGGTACTTGTCTGCAGGAGTGATCATGGGCTGTGTGGTAAGTGTTACATTAGGGATTGAAAGTTGTCATTCCTTACAATAATCGTCTCTGGTACTTGTCTGCAGGAGTGATCATGGGCTGTGTGGGTAAGTGTTACATAAGGGATTGAAAGTTGTCATTCCTTACAATAATCGTCTCTGGTATTGTCTGCAGGAGTGATCATGGGCTGTGTGGGTAAGTGTTACATTAGGGATTGAAAGTTGTCATTCCTTACAATAATCGTCTCTGGTACCTGTCTGCAGGAGTGATCATGGGCTGTGTGGGTAAGTGTTACATTAGGGATTGAAAGTTGTTATTCCTTACAATAATCGTCTCTGGTACTTGTCTGCAGGAGTGATCATGGGCTGTGTGGGTAAGTGTTACATAAGGGATTGAAAGTTGTCATTCCTTACAATAATCGTCTCTGGTACTTGTCTGCAGGAGTGATCATGGGCTGTGTGGGTAAGTGTTACATAAGGGATTGAAAGTTGTCATTCCTTACAATAATCGTCTCTGGTACTTGTCTGCAGGAGTGATCATGGGCTGTGTGGGTAAGTGTTACATTAGGGATTGAAAGTTGTCATTCCTTACAATAATCGTCTCTGGTACTTGTCTGCAGGAGTGATCATGGGCTGTGTGGGTAAGTGTTACATTAGGGATTGAAAGTTGTCATTCCTTACAATAATCGTCTCTGGTACCTGTCTGCAGGAGTGATCATGGCTGTGTAGGTAAGTGTTACATAAGGGATTGAAAGTTGTCATTCCTTACAATAATCGTCTCTGGTACTTGTCTGCAGGAGTGATCATGGGCTGTGTGGGTAAGTGTTACATTAGGGATTGAAAGTTGTCATTCCTTACAATAATCGTCTCTGGTACCTGTCTGCAGGAGTGATCATGGGCTGTGTGGGTAAGTGTTACATTAGGGATTGAAAGTTGTCATTCCTTACAATAATCGTCTCTGGTACCTGTCTGCAGGAGTGATCATGGCCTGTGTGGGTAAGTGTTACATTAGGGATTGAAAGTTGTCATTCCTTACAATAATCGTCTCTGGTACTTGTCTGCAGGAGTGATCATGGGCTGTGTGGGTAAGTGTTACATTAGGGATTGAAAGTTGTCATTCCTTACAATAATCGTCTCTGGTATTTGTCTGCAGGAGTGATCATGGGCTGTGTTGGTAAGTGTTACATAAGGGATTGAAAGTTGTCATTCCTTACAATAACCGTCTCTGGTATTTGTCTGCAGGAGTGATCATGGGCTGTGTGGGTAAGTGTTACATTAGGGATTGAAAGTTGTCATTCCTTACAATAATCGTCTCTGGTACTTGTCTGCAGGAGTGATCATGGGCTGTGTGGGTAAGTGTTACATTAGGGATTGAAAGTTGTAATTCCTTACAATAATCGTCTCTGGTACTTGTCTGCAGGAGTGATCATGGGCTGTGTGGGTAAGTATTACATTAGGGATTGAAAGTTGTCACTCCTTACAATAATCGTCTGTGGTACTTGTCTGCAGGAGTGATCATGGGCTGTGTGGGTAAGTGTTACATAAGGGATTGAAAGTTGTCATTCCTTACAATAATCGTCTCTGGTACTTGTCTGCAGGAGTGATCATGGGCTGCGTGGGTAAGTGTTACATAAGGGATTGAAAGTTGTCATTCCTTACAATAACCGTCTCTGGTACTTGTCTGCAGGAGTGATCATGGGCTGTGTAGGTAAGTGTTACATTAGGGATTGAAAGTTGTCATTCCTTACAATAACCGTCTCTGGTACTTGTCTGCAGGAGTGATCATGGGCTGCGTGGGTAAGTGTTACATAAGGGATTGAAAGTTGTCATTCCTTACAATAACCGTCTCTGGTACTTGTCTGCAGGAGTGATCATGGGCTGTGTAGGTAAGTGTTACATTAGGGATTGAAAGTTGTCATTCCTTACAATAACCGTCTCTGGTACTTGTCTGCAGGAGTGATCATGGGCTGTGTAGGTAAGTGTTACATTAGGGATTGAAAGTTGTCATTCCTTACAATAATCGTCTCTGGTACTTGTCTGCAGGAGTGATCATGGGCTGTGTAGGTAAGTGTTACATTAGGGATTGAAAGTTGTCATTCCTTACAATAACCGTCTCTGGTACTTGTCTGCAGGAGTGATCATGGGCTGTGTAGGTAAGTGTTACATTAGGGATTGAAAGTTGTCATTCCTTACAATAATCGTCTCTGGTACTTGTCTGCAGGAGTGATCATGGGCTGTGTAGGTAAGTGTTACATTAGGGATTGAAAGTTGTCATTCCTTACAATAACCGTCTCGGTACTTGTCTGCAGGAGTGATCATGGGCTGTGTGGGTAAGTGTTACATAAGGGATTGAAGTTGTCATTCCTTACAATAATCATCTCTGGTACTTGTCTGCAGGAGTGATCATGGGCTGTGTGGGTAAGTGTTACATTAGGGATTGAAAGTTGTCATTCCTTACAATAATCGTCTCTGGTACCTGTCTGCAGGAGTGATCATGGGCTGTGTAGGTAAGTGTTACATTAGGGATTGAAAGTTGTCATTCCTTACAATAATCGTCTCTGGTATTTGTCTGAAAGTTGTCATTCCTTACAATAATCGTCTCTGGTATTTGTCTGCAGGAGTGATCATGGGCTGTGTGGGTAAGTATTACATTAGGATTGAAAGTTGTCATTCCTTACAATAATCATCTCTGGTACTTGTCTGCAGGAGTGATCATGGGCTGTGTGGGTAAGTGTTACATAAGGGATTGAAAGTTGTCATTCCTTACAATAATCGTCTCTGGTATTTGTCTGCAGGAGTGATCATGGGCTGTGTAGGTAAGTGTTACATAAGGGATTGAAAGTTGTCATTCCTTACAATAACCGTCTCTGGTACTTGTCTGCAGGAGTGATCATGGGCTGCGTGGGTAAGTGTTACATAAGGGATTGAAAGTTGTCATTCCTTACAATAATCGTCTCTGGTACTTGTCTGCAGGAGTGATCATGGCCTGTGTTGGTAAGTATTACATTAGGGATTGAAAGTTGTCATTCCTTACAATAATCGTCTATGGTACTTGTCTGCAGGAGTGATCATGGCCTGTGTTGGTAAGTATTACATTAGGGATTGAAAGTTGTCATTCCTTACAATAATCGTCTCTGGTACTTGTCTGCAGGAGTGATCATGGGCTGTGTGGGTAAGTGTTACATAAGGGATTGAAAGTTGTCATTCCTTACAATAATCGTCTCTGGTACTTGTCTGCAGGAGTGATCATGGGCTGTGTGGGTAAGTGTTACATTAGGGATTGAAAGTTGTCATTCCTTACAATAATCATCTCTGGTATTTGTCTGCAGGAGTGATCATGGGCTGTGTGGGTAAGTGTTACATAAGGGATTGAAAGTTGTCATTCCTTACAATAATTGTCTCTGGTACTTGTCTGCAGGAGTGATCATGGGCTGTGTAGGTAAGTGTTACATAAGGGATTGAAAGTTGTCATTCCTTACAATAATCGTCTCTGGTATTTGTCTGCAGGTGTGATCATGGGCTGCGTTGGTTAGTATTACTAAAGGGATCAAGTATGTTGGACACAGGGAAGTTTTACTCTCATAAATTTCAAATGAGTTAAGAGTCACATGAATTGTGCACCTCAAAGGAAATAAAATGATAAACACACGTACATGAACTGATTTAACGTTAGTTTCACTTGAATCTCATGTGAAAATCAAACTAATTTTTTTCAAGAGAATTTTTAATGTTAAGTTTTTTTCAAATAACATCCTAAATTTTAAATTTAAATTAAAATCCTTTGACAAAGTTTTTTCAAATGAAATTCACTGTAAATATTTCACTCAACACAATTCACTCAACATGATTATCTCCCCTGAATAAGTACTTTGATATTTTTCAGCTCTGTCAGACATATTAACCCGGATTATCTCCCCTTTATATAAGTTTTGATATTTTTCAGCTCTATCTGACATACTAGTCCTGATTATCTCCCCTGTATATGTATTTTGATATTTTTCAGCTCTGCCGGACATATTGGCCCTGATTATATCCCCTTAACATGTTTTTTGATATTTTACAGCTCTGTCAGACATATTAGCCCTGATTATCTACCCTGTGAAGTTTAAGGAAGAGATTATGGTACATGAGGATGTGAGACGCTGGGACTTTGACTGGACTTATGGATTTGGCTGGGGAGCTTTCATCTTCTCAGCAGCAGCATCAGTGTTTTTCTTTATTCCATCAGGAACAAAAGAAATTTCCAGAAAGTCGTTTTCATCTGATATTTGACACTGTCTATTTAAAACAGCTACTGCAATGCATAATTTCTGTGTATAAATGATCTCATGTTTTTAAGTATTAGACTTCATATGAAGAAAATGTTTTGACCATGTTGACATTTGTCTCTAATTTTTCTATAGGCTTTAATGCAATTATTCTAAAAAAAAATGGGAAGCTAATAATTTAAAAAAGGATGGTAGACAGAACTAAAATACAAGTATTTTTACAATTAACCATTTCCAATCAGAAAAGATGAGTGTTTTTTATTAAGTCAGTACTCACTTTTTAAGATGTCAATTAATGATTTACTATCTTCAAAAAATAATTAATGATAAACCTTTGTTTAAAGTTTTCACAATGGTGTAATTACATTTACAATACCATGTACAAGTGCAATATGAAAATGTATGTTATGTATGCTGTGAACTGTCTGTTATAGTATATTTCTTGCCATTGTTATAACTGTTAACTTTTTGACTGTATTATCAAATCAAATGGTTTGTTTTTAACTAAACTTTAAGTGTATGTGTTACCAGTGTAAAGTGTTAGATCAAGCACATGACATAAAGACACACAATGTGTTACTCCTTATCAACCTGGAGTTGATCTTTCCCTATAAAGGTCATCCCTACATGGTTACATTGTTACACATTTGTTTTGATACCCAGAGATTATTTATATATATAGATCTGATTTAAATACTCCTGCATGTTCTTTGAGTTGTCAAGTAAATATATACTGTTACATATATGTTCTGGACCACATATGATTATTTGGGCTGTACATGTATCGGGGCAGCAAATAAGTTTATACTAACTATACTCGGAGTTCAGTATTTTATTTTTTTTTACTTATTGGTTATTAACATGAAGTACCATATAAGTATTTGGGCCATACACATATGGTCAGACCATATGAGTTTATTCTCATTTGGTTATAAATCAGGCCAGACCATATGATTATTTAGACCATGTAGATATTGGTTGTATTAATTCAAACTTCCTTAACAGACACAGCTTATAGTCACAAGATATTGAATGAAATGATATCATTTATTTGTTACATATTGTCTGAATATTGAGGAATGGGCCTTTTTTTTCTTTTTCCTCTGCGTTAAGATAATAGATTTACTTATTTTATGAGTGGTATATTGTGTTTTCTAAAGACAAATTAACAATGACCATGCAAAAATGTGTCTACAATATTTTTTTAAAACTTGTGACAATGTAAAGGAGTAGGTCCAGTAAGACCCCGTTTTGGCCCCAAAATGTAGCAGTTTTACAAAATGGTTAAAATGTAAACTTTTAGTTATCTATTGAATAGTAGAATGCCTCTGCTACAGAAATATGGGCTTCTTTTTTTGACAAAAACCATCTGAAAAGTGACATTTTTTGGCAGCTTGAATTGGATCGTTTTTATGCCCCACCTACAATAGTAGAGGGGCATTATGTTTTCTGGTCTGTGCGTCTGTTCGTCCGTCCGTCCGTCCGTCCGTCCGTCTGTTCGTCCGTCTGTCCCACTTCAGGTTAAAGTTTTTGGTCAAGGTAGTTTTTGATGAAGTTGAAGTCCAATCAACTTGAAACTTAAAATACATGTGCACTGCCCTATGATATGATCTTTCTAATTTTAATCCCAAATTAGAGTTTTGACCCCTATTTTACGGTTCACTGAACATAGAAAATGATAGTGCAAATTTCAGGTTAAAGTTTTTGGTCAAGGTAGTTTTTGATAAAGTAGAAGTCCAATCAACTTGAAACTTAGTATACATGTTCCCTTGGATAAGATCATTCTAATTTTAATGCCAAATTAGAGAATTTATTCCAATTTCACTGTCCACTAAAAATAGAAAATGATAGTGCGAGTGGGGCATCCGTGTACTGTGGACACATTCTTGTTAATGACTAAATCAGTTAAAATCTTTCACATCAACTAATTAAATCAAATGAAATAGACACTATAGTGTTTTAAAAGTTGTCAAAATCTTATGTCAGATGAACCTGAAATTTGAGGCCAAAATTGGTCCTTACCAGACCTACTCCTTTTATCATGTTACAATGAGTACAAAGTTATTATCTGAGTCTTAATTAAATTAATTTCCAGAGTAGAATTCTTAATTTATGAAACCTTGAAGGGTTATGCCTTATGCAATTACTGTTCATTGTTCATGATATTAATAACCTTGACCATAAACATATGGCTGGTCAATATGAGTATATAGGGGTTACGTGTGTGGTCCAAATACTCAAATGGTCAAGATTGTATATATCTGTGTTTATTGTTACATTGTTTGTTATGTACATGGATTAGATTTGTTTTTTAAGGGGCTGGGTTTTTTTGCATGAACTTTTTACATGGTCCCCTCCAAACATTGTCTGGTCTTGGAGCTCAGGGCCCTTGTTTGTTGTTATGTTCCATTGTTGGTTGTTATTTTACATTAATTGTTGTAAAGTTAGATTGTTTGTTGTATATTTGTAAGTATAAGTACAGCAGAAACATAGAGCTGTTTTGCATTTGATTAGGATTAAAACTTACATTTGATTTCTTAAAAGATATTGAACAATTTTTAATAAATTCCATGTTTATTCTCTTATTTTAATGTTTTGTGCGGCGCACAACACTTTCTATTACAAAGAAGATAGCACATTTTCTATAGAATGTACTGTGCGTTGCACAATACTATCTATACAAAATACATTGTATGGAAAGTGTTATGAACAGCTCAAAACAGTATGATACAGAATAAACATGGAATTAATTAAAAAAATCAAGCACAAGAAATTATGCAAATTCCATAATAAAAAAATTCCAAGTTGAAAAAAACAGCCTGTTTTATGTAAATAGAGAGATCTGTGTTGTGATAATGATCTTCCATGTTGTGATAAGATTTACTGTGATGTATTAGTAAGATGTAGTTCATGTTAACACATTCCTGGTATTACTATAAATGATTGAATAATATATTACTGTTTCTCTAATTCTTCGTCAATTTATCCCTTTCTGCACCCGTTGTCTAAAAAAAAAAATCAAAGTGTGGTTCGTTTGATCTCAGTTCTTCATTGGTTAAAATCCAATTATGACGTCAAATTTTCTTGCTTTCCTCTGAATTTCCTATTGTGACGGTATGAAAAAAGGTGACCATGCCTTATGACGTCACATAGAAAGAACACATCTTTTTGCAGATCATTCGAAAAAGAAGGAATACGTTTGCCTGCATAATGTTAGAAAATCAATAGAGAAACAGATTCTACCACCTAACTCGTGTAATACGATATTATTCACTCTCAACAGTCAAATTTCGCAAGCCTCGCGTTTTAAATTTGAAAATTTAACTGTCTTGAGTGGATAAATATCGTATCACACTCGATGCAGTGGTAGAATCTATATATATATCTGACACACAATGAACAATAGTAAGGTTACTGAAACCAGACTATTTAAAGGTTGATTACATTTTTTAGTTTTATATTTTGTATAGAGGATATAATTCCTTAGTATATGGCTATAAATAAGCATTGGTGCAATATTAAAAAGCTTATATATTTTTAAAAGAAGTGGTCTCTTAAGTCAGTTCAGTCCCGGTTTATTAGGTTTATTGTTGAGCCTTCGACTTTTGTTGAAAAAGCGAGACTAAGCGATCCTACATTCCGTCGTTTTCGTCAGCGGCGGCGGAGGCGGCCACAAATATTCACTCTGTGGTTAAAGTTTTTGAAATTTTAATAACTTTCTTTAACTATACTGGATTACTTCCAAACGTGGACAGAAGCTTGTTTATGATCATAAGATAGTATCCAGAAGTAAATTTTGTAAAAATAAAATTCCATTTTTCCATATTTTTCTTATAAATGGACTATTATATAGAAGTAAATTTTGTAAAAAAATAAATCCGTATTTTAGTTTTAAATGGACTTAGATTTTCTGCCTGGAAACAACACATTCACTCTGAGGTTAAATTTAAAAAAAAACAAAAAAACTTTCTTATACTACTTTTAATTTGTACCAAACTTAGACAGAAGCTTGTTTATGATCAAAAGCTAGTATTTAGAAGGAAATTTTGTTAATATTTTGTACTTGTGTATCTGTATTTTACTTGTAAATGGACTTAGTTTTTCTTCCAGTAAACATTACATACAGTCTGCAGTCAAAGTTTTTAAACATTTATTAGATTCCTAAACTATCCTGGATTGTTACCAAACTTGGACAGAAGCTTCTTACAATCAAAAGATAGTATCAAGAGGAAAATTTTAATGATTTTTTACCTCATTTTTGTTGCCTGTGATTTTCAGCAAAAGTAGGCGAGACACTGGGTTCCGTGGAACCCTTACAAATTTTTAAATTTAAACCATTCCAAGTTTTCCAGGTAATTTTCTCCATACTAATTACTTGTATGCCTCTAAATCTTGGGATTTTGTTCAAGTTTTTTAAAATCACAATAAATTCCTCATACCTATTTAACATAAACTAAGAGATTTTGATAGTTATGTGTTTTGATAGTCCCTTTTACTTAAAACTTCTTTTTGAGACAACTTTTTTTTAAATATGTATTATGTTGAGAATCAATAAACTTAATTTATACATGAACTTTTTATCAAGGAAAACATTAGAACTTTTACTCTAGACACAGAAAGTAAAGAATGTCACAGGCCAAATAATTTTCTCATGATATCAACTAAGGGAATTTGATGTATGTATAACCAGCACATAATAATTTTGATATCTTAAGACACATCAGCCCACATTCAAGTTTCTATTCATTAAATTTGATTATTCTTGATTGTTTTGTATTTAAAGAAATATATATTATTCATTGCTTACAAGGTTTGGGAATTTTGTTTAGAATTTTGTATGTATTGTATATCAAAGTATTCATTTACACTTTATGAAAATACTATTAATATACAGCATATTTAGCAATTATTTATGTAAAAAGTACAATGTTATTATAATGTATACTGTTGATGAATCACTTTCATGTCCAAAGGTGAAAGGTGTTAAATTTAAGTAAATAGCTGTGTGCTCAATGAATGGTTAGAAAGTTTGTAAAAAAAAAACCAATGTGATGGGAAATTTTCAAATCAGAACTTTTTTGGAAAGCAAAAAATTATCAAGCCATCAGACAACAGATTTTGTTTCTAATTATAGTTCTAACAAAAATGACAAAGCTGTTGTGGTTACAGATAGTTATTCAGTAGATTTAAGTCACCATATAATTAAGGTACTTGTTGGGGATTTAAAAGTGCAATATGTTAGCATATAGATGATAGATAAATTAAAAATTTGTTATGTTTATTTAAGTGTGTAGTGTACACTAAAATTGTGCAATGTGAAATTCAAAAGTTCAGTCTGTGTAGCGTATGTATTAATATACACTTAGGCTAATTATTTTTGTACTATTCTTGAATCACCAAAAAGTATGCAGGAATCCAGCTGACAATTTAAGGAGTGATTGCCCTTTAATGAGGATTTATTTTACCCTTTTTTGTCTATTTGGCAAAACTGAAGAAAAAAGTTTTGGTGTAGTCATGTTTATGGACTAGTATACCAATGTTGATGTATTTTGTTATTGTTTTTTGTTTAGAAAGAAACAAATGTAATAAAGTGTTATTGCTGTATTATTTTCATTTGATATCATGTGATGCCCAAGTTCACCTTTGTTAATTCATTTGTAGATCTGTAGTATTTTCTACTTCAACTGGTGTGGCACATTAGGGCTGTTAATGTGGACTTTTTGACAGTCATGTGATCTTACCCCTGTTCAAATGCGCTATTTTTGAATCCTTTTGTATTGTAGTTAGCTTTTGGGATCTTTGTGTGGTGTTACCTGCAGTGTATTACAACTCACTCTATATTTATGCACCTAGCCAGATCTAACTATAGATTTTAAAATTGGCTTTTGCTTTACCATAAAGAAACCATCATTTAGGTGTATGAGCAAAGACTTGTCAGCTTAGAGTCAGAATAATGTGACAAGATTGTATGGTGCACTTTATGAATACATTAGATTGACATACCACAGACCTTTTGGGGAGATATATATTATTTTTTGTTAACCTACTGGTTCCCCAATATAATCTCTATATAACATCTCATATGACATAACTTAGGACTTGTATAAATACACATGGTAGCTGCTAAAAAGAAATTCTTAGGAAGACCAAAAGTGAAGGGAGGTATAGTACAGAATTTTTTTATGCAAGTTTAAACTCTCAAAAGTTTAGTGCATATTCATATTTAAAAAATATGCCTCATAGTCCTATATTTTGACCTTTGAGAAGAAAATTCTTCGCTGAGCACAGCCTGACACTATCGAAGAGGTCAAACCCTGAACAGATGGGGTAAATTTGGACAAATATTCAATCCTGATTCTGTCTGAATTTGGATTGTTATCAAATTTTTGACGGACTATAGGGTTCTGACACAACATAATTGTGGCCAAAGATCTTTAAAATCTATTTTGAAATACTGTGCAGTTGAAGTTTTTACTTAACCCTTACCCTAAGGGAGCTACCATTTGATTTTTATGGGGGGGCTAGGATGAAAAATTTTGTCCTGCATTTTTTTTTAGCTGTAATCTCTGTCCTGCCTTTTTATTTTTCACTCTGTCGGTCGTGCCTTTTTTTTTTTTTAGTTTATCCTGACTTTTTTTTACCTAAATTGTCGTCCTGACTTTTTTTTTTTGCAAGTGTCTCATCCTGCCTTTTTTTTTACTCAAAACTCCTGTCCTGCCTATTTTTTTCAAATTTCATCCTAGCCCCCCCATAAAAATCAAATGGTAGCTCCCTAACCCAATTTTTTTTTTAAATTTGAAGAAAAAAAAAATGAACCCTTCACTTTGTTGTATGCATGTTACCATGTGCTACAATGTCTGAGAGATCCATACACTTACACACAAGTTATTGTAAGAAAACTACAAAAATGCTGGTTTTTGGTCCCAAATTTTTTAACTGTTGGTACCATAACCCCCAAAATCAATCCCAAACTTCCTTTAGTGATATTGAACCTTCTTAAAAAAATTCATAGAGATCTATGAACTAAAACTTACTTAAATGTCCTGAAACCAAATGTGTCTTCACACAACGACATCATACCATAATACAAACAAACAAAAAAGAAAGATGGCCGCCAGCGGGGGAATTAGTTTAACATGGGACCCTATGGGATATGCATACAAATGACTTCTTTTAGAGAACCACTGAATGGAATGAAACCAAACATGACATGAATGTTCCTTATGAGGTGCTGACCAAGTGTTGTTACTTTGTAGCTGATCCATCATCCAAAATGGCCGCCAGCGGGGACATAGTTTAAATAGGACCCTATGGGAAATGCATACAAATGACTTCTTTTAGAGAACCACTGAATGGCATGAAACCAAACATGACATGAATGTTCCTTATGAGGTGCTGACCATGTGTTGTTACTTTGTAGCCGATCCATCATCCAAGATGGCCGCCAGCGGGAGACTTAGTTTAACATGGGACCCTATGGGAAATGCATACAAATGACTTCTTTTAGAGAATCACTGTATGGAATGAAATCAAACATGACATGAATGTTCCTTATGAGGCGCTGACCAAGTGTTGTTACTTTGTAGCTGATCTATCATCCAAAATGGCCACCATTGGGGACATAGTTTAACATAGGACACTATGGGAAATGCATACAAATGACTTCTTTTAGAGAACCACTGAATGGAATGAAACCACACATGACATGAATGTTCCTTATGAGGTGCTGACCAAGTGTTGTTACTTTGTAGCCGATCCATCAGCCAAGATGGCCGCCAGCGGGGGACTTAGTTTAACATAGAACCCTATGGAAAATGCATACAAATAACTTCTTGTAGAGAACCACTAAATGGAATGAAACCAAACATGACATGAATGTTCCTTATGAGGTGCTGACCAAGTGTTGTTACTTTGTAGCTGATCTATCATCCAAAATGGCCACCAGCAGGGACATAGTTTAACATAGGACACTATTGGAAATGCATACAAATGACTTCTTTTAGAGAACAACTGAATGGAATGAAACCACACATGACATGAATGTTCCTTATGAGGTGCTGACCAAGTGTTGTTACTTTGTAGCCGATCCATCATCCAAGATGGCCACCAGTGGGGTACTTAGTTTAACATAGGACCCAATGGGAAATACATACAAATGTCTTCTTTTAGAGATCCACTGAATCGAATGAAGTCAAACATAGCATGAATGTTCCTTATGATATGCTGACCAAGTGTTGTTACTTTGTAGCCAAGCCATCATTCAAGATGGCTTCCAGCAGGGGACTTGGTTTAACATAGAACCACTGAAATGAATGAAAGCAAACATGCATAGCATAAATGTTCCTTTCTTAATGAGGTGCTGGCCAAGTGTTGTTACTTTGTAGCCAAATTTTTATATTTTTATATGATTTCAAAATTCAAGTAGAATCAGGTGAGCGATATAGGCTCTTGAGAGCCTCTAGTTTAGCCTTAAAAGGACTCCTTATGCAAAATTGCATCATGTATATTTACAGAAGTGCAGCCTAAAGGTCTTCGCTGTGAACTAAGAAATTGAAAATTAACATGGGCTTGTCATGAATTCCTGATATCGGTGTAATATTTGTCACTGGATGTAAAATGCTGTTCTTGTGAACCAGCACGTTGAAAATTAACATGCTCTTGTCCTTAATTCTTGATATCCATGGTATATTTGCCTCTGGATGTTAAACACCATTACCAGGTTTTCTTTTTCTGTTCTCCTTTAGGTTAATCACAATTTTGCAAAATATTTAAAGTCAATAGACCATGACTGAAGGTAAAGATCTAAACAATCTCAATAGAAATAAGATGTGCAAATAATCAAACAACTGCATGCCAAATATCATTGACCTTCTACTAGTTGTTCCCACTAAACGGACCTAATTATAGACAGATACATGTAAAAAAAAAAAGGCAAAAGTAGCATACTGCTGTTCAAGTTATAAATAGACCAGGAGAAAACAAATCCAGGGTACAAGCCCAACTGGGGGAAACACATCAACCACAAGAGGAAAACAAAGGAACATAAACACTGAAGTCGACAAAAACAAACGCTCACATACAAATAAAACAAACTATTAGATAACCACTGCCACATTCTTTAACAACTCAATAAGCCATTACTGAGGTGGTGGGGCCAAACAATCTCCATTGAAATGAGATTTGCCAATGTTAATACAACTGAATACTAAAAGCTATTGACCTAACCCTAGTGGTTGCCCATAAACCAACCAAACAAATACATATTTGATGCATCTGGTGCCAGACACAACATTTCTATATCCTAGCTTTCTGACTGTGTCAAGGTGAGACAAAAATGCACATCAAAATTCAGGGTATTGTTCTAATTTTCTAAAATAAAAAAACGCATCAAAACATTCAGCCTGCACTCTTGCAATTGGCAGGTTTGTCTGTACCCAGAATTAATTGTGAGGTGTAAATATTGTCATATTTTCCAAAATATAATAACAAACCTCAAACATAACAAGAGTGCACACACTGAAATGTCTCACCTTCTTTACTAACCATTGATATTATGTTGATAGTCCTAAATATAATGTTGATAGTCCTAAATATAAAGCTTTATTACAAACTGTCACATAAACTCAACATTAACCAAGAAAAATAAACATTGAACAATGAACCATGAAAAAGAGGTCATGGTCGGATGAACCATGACAGGCAGACATGTTCAGCTAACAATTCTTTCATACAAGTTTAGTTGACCTATTGCTTATAAACTAAGAAAAACTGACCAAAACACAAATACTAAACACTCAGCAATGAACTGTGAAAATGAGGTCAAGGTCAAATAAAACCTGCATGTCTGAGATAAAGATCATAAAATATTTTCAAACACCAAACACATTGACCTATTGCATATAGTATTAGAAAAATAGACCAAAACTCAAAAACTTAACTTTGACCACTGAACCATGAAAATGAGGTCAAGGTCAGATGACACCTGTCTGCTAGACATGTACATCTTACAATTATTCCATATACCAACTATAGTAGACCTTTTGCAGTAGTCACAGAACCATGAAAATGAGGTCAAGGACATTGGACATGTGACTGACGGAGAGTTCATAACATGAGGCATATATATACAAAGTATGAAGCATCCAGGTCTTCCACCTTCTAAAATATAAACCTTTTATGAAGTTAGCTAACCCTGCCGCTGTCGTAGCCGCCGCCTGATCACTATCCCTATGTCGAGCTTTCTGCAACAAAAGTTGCAGGCTCGACAAAAATCATGGCTAGCTCGATAAAAATCATGGCTAATTAATGATATAAAAAGAAAGTCAGACATTTCTTTAAGTTCATTTAATATAAAAAAATATCTATAACATACAAATGTAAAGAAACTTTTCAAAAGTATCAATAAGTTTCAGAATAATACAAATAATTACATATACATTTAATTAAATTGGTTAGATTATAATTAGCTGCCTTTCTATGATGGTATAAGTTTCAGTCAAAATGTAAGATTAAATCAATAACTATCTTTTTGAATCAAGTTTTGAAAAAAATATGGTGCTTTTTAGTTTTCATACTTTTTGTATTGACCTAATAACTTTAGTAAGAACCCCTTAAAAAATCACCAAACTTTTTTAGCGTTAGGTACATTCATGATATAACATTACTTCATATATATACATTTATTACTAAAACATAACTTCCCCTGCCTTCACAAGACAACAATAACCTACAAGACTACAACCTTATATGGTGGTATAAAAAGCTGACAACAATTTAGATTGATATTTTTGCAGATTAACAACATTGAGCCAAACAAGAGTGCAATAAAAGAATTTCATATATATATATGTTAACAAAAATGCCCAAGTTGTATCTATACAAAATAACAATGTATGACTGTGTATTAAGTTGAAAATCAGATTTATAGAGTGAACAGACACTCTAAGAAATCATTTATAAACAATTTTTAATAATAAAATGGATTAACATTATACAAAATTAACTTGTTCATTATCCAAAACAATTATTCTCTGTGCTAAGTGAACAGCACTATCTCCCAACAAAGTCTTTAAGAATTGATATATAAGATAGAGATAGAGGTAGTGATATATCACATGATAAAGTAATTATGTATGAAACAATTCACCGTTTCAGAATCTAATGCATTCAAGGTGACATGCTCAAAAGCGTTCACCAAAAACATTGTGATTGGTGTAGGACGTTCTAAATAATGGAAATTCAACCAATGACATAACATTATTTTCATTTTGATGTAAGAACAATGAGATTAGCCATAGTCCTTTAGATTCTGAAAACGCAAAATTAGTATTGGCTAGAGAACCATTCTCCTGCCAAATGTCCAAGGTTTCTAATTCAAACATACATGTCTACTTCACAACAATATGTGTTCCATAATTAACAATGGTGTGTTGGTATAGTCAAAAGTAAGTTGACGAAATTTATGACGCTGTGTTGGTACAGTAAAGTGGTTGACCTAATCATCATTATCCACTGGAATTACAACAAAGGGTTGGTACGGTACAAACTTGGATCTGTCATGACACTTGGCTACCCATATTGGTTTTACAAATATCAAACTTGGATTGTCTGTTAAAGCCTGCAAACATAAAAAGGTCATTAAATTATGTGTTTATACATTAGGTATTAATGGGAGATCTTTTAACAGTATACATTCAATTCATTCATATCTTTTAAGACTCATGGTCATTTAAATATTCAAGAGCTTGCAGCTGCTACTCAGACTCATTTCTTCAAAGTCGGAAAAAAAAAAAATAATATATTTTCTCAAAATGTTCATCAGTACCAAGCAAGACCTATAAAGTATTCAGTATTCAGTGTCAACTTGATACATGTACATCTTACAATAATTCAATACACCAAATAACATTGACCTATTGTATTTATTGCATTTAGTATCTGAAATATAGACCTGTGAAAAATTCAAGGTTATATGTACTCTGTGAGCCAGACATGTAAATCTTACAATACACCAAATTTAGTTTACCAATTGCCGACAGTACCGATTTGAGATACAAACTTGACCACAAAAACTTGGTCTTGATCGCTGGGTCCATGAAAGGAAGCAACGGTAAGGAGAATTCTGTCTAATGGACAAGAGGACTTTGCAGCAGAGTCTTTTGAAATAAAGACATACCCCACTCCCTGATCCCTTCTATATTAATCCGTTCTGCCCCTCTCTATATACTGGTACTTACATCATCAAAGTTCTGGTCCCACTCTGAGTTAGTGACCACAAAGTTAACTTTCTCAGACATATAGTCTTCTAACTCCCTGTAATTATAAATATCATTATTAATTTAAGGTTGACAACATAAAGCTGATTCACAGTTATGAGCATGCTCATGTATAAAATAGCCAGAGGATGGCCCAAATAACATATACAATGTTGTAGACAAAACAGCAACTAAAACAGAAAAAAACCTATTATACTGACAGGTAGAAAAATTCTTTAAAAAAAAATATCATTGAGATAGCTGGATACCCCCCCCCCCCACCCCACCCCATCCCCCCCCCCCCCCCCCCCCCCCCCCCCATATTTCAATAATAACATTCTTTACAAGATATATCTAATTTGAAATGAATTAAGTCTAAAGCATTCTCATTAAACAAAAAATATTATTATATTTTATCTGACTTACCCATCATAAGCTGTGATATATCGTACCATACTACGTCTTGTCCTTTCATTATAATCTCCATACAGAAGGAAATGTTTCTTCCTGAAGAAGTCTGGTAGTTCAGGAAAACCTGAATCATTTCCATCATCTACTGCTCCATTCTTACTGGGTGATTCCTTCTTGGATGATGATGGGGCGCCATTCTTTATTGGTGAATCCTTTTTAGATGATGATGGGGCCTCTTCATCTGTAGAGGCATTATAAGGATCATCATCATCTTTTTTCACTGATCCCTTTGGATTATCTATCTCTGCCTTTACCCTAGATATAAAATAGTCATTCTCACAATGTATCAACAACAACTCGATTCAATTCATCACCCTAGATATAATTAGTTATCAAAGGTACCAGGATTATAATTAGGAATGCCAGACGCACGTTTCGTCTACACAAGACTCATCAGTGACGCTCATATCAAAATATTTATAAAGCCAAACAAGTTCAAAATTAAAGAGAATTGAGTATCCAAAATTCGAAAAAAAAGTTGTGCCAAATACGGCTAAGAAGACAGTCATTATGATAATAAATAGCAAATTCAAAATTTCATGTCAGGAGAATAATCAGTACAAGTTTGATTGAGTTCAAGCTGTAGCCTTTACTGGATATTGTCAGATAGCACACTTAAAACTGTTATTTGATATCATTCCAATCAAAATATCTTATTGATATGCATATGCTGAGCACCTGCAATATCCATTGTTAACTGAAGGTCAAATTAAAGGTTACATGCATGTGCACCTAAATGAGAATGAATGATTGTATCTTTTATCATATTCTTACAACAACCAATAAGGCGGCTAATATAGAATTATCATTTACATATTTCACTTATATCAATGTTTGAAACAAAAATATAAATGCTACTTTATATTTTGTATTAAATTGTAGCTAATACACAGATTTACTCTTCTTCTTCTCTCCGTATGAGCTTCCTTTATAAGGAACACCAAGGATTATCTCCAAGTAAAAGTAGTATTTACTCAAGGTTCATCATCAGTATTATTGATTTTAAAACATTACATTTTCTAAAACTTTTAAATAAATTCAAACAAGATTCAGAAACATGAAAGAATTTTGCAATGAGGTGTATGGTTGAGGGTGTAAAAAGTCACATGATAAAATATATATATATATACACATGACAACAGATATATACCTCCTAACTTATGTAAAAAGTCACATGACAACAGATACATACCTCCTAACTTATGTAAAAAGTCACATGACAACAGATACATACCTCCTAACGTATGTAAAAAGTCACATGACAACAGATACATACCTCCTAACGTATGTAAAAAGTCACATGACAACAGATACATACCTCCTAACTTATGTAAAAAGTCACATGACAACAGATACATACCTCCTAACTTATGTAAAAAGTCACATGACAACAGATACATACCTCCTAACTTATGTAAAAAGTCACATGACAACAGATACATACCTCCTAACTTATGTAAAAAGTCACATGACAACAGATACATACCTCCTAACTTATGTAAAAAGTCACATGACAACAGATACATACCTCCTAACTTATGTAAAAAGTCACATGACAACAGATACATACCTCCTAACTTATGTAAAAAGTCACATGACAACAGATACATACCTCCTAACTTATGTAAAAAGTCACATGACAAAATATATATACATACCTCCTAACTTCATCTTCTGTGTCATCTCCGGAATCAGACATGTCCATTGCTTCTAAAAAATAAAATCAGTACATGTATGGTAGAGTGTTTAACATTAATGTTTATTTTCATCCAGAATTTAGTAGTTTTATTATATGTATTTGAAGATTTCATCAATTCGTCTATTCTCTTATTCAATCTTTTTTTCTTGGTAAGTTATATTTCTTAGTAATGTATTTTTTTAGTCAGTAAGCCATGGGTCTTATCATCAACATATTAACGGCAAAGAAGACAGTTCCTTTTTTTTAGTATAGTCAAGTAAGTAGGAATTTGGTGAAAAGAGTTCATACACCACTTTCCTTGTGTTAGTTTGGGTTGGTTTTTCTTTATTCTTGGATTACAAGTGGTTTCCTTTCCTAAGCTGACCTTGGCTTCATTTGAGTGATGTTTTCTGTGGTCAGCTCACATATATGTTTGGTTTAGTTTAAACATATTTTATTTGCATTAAAGCAAATTGGATTAGACACAAGTAAATCTTATAAAGCAAACAGTTTATACAATATTATACTAGCTATGTTTGGTAAAGGTGACGTTTTCAATGGTAAGCTTACCTTACTTGGTTTAGGTGATGTTTTCTTTGGTAGGCTTACCTTTACTTGGTTTAGGTGATGTTTTCTTTGGTAAGCTTACCTTTACTTGGTTTAGGTGATGTTTTCTTGGTAGGCTTACCTTTACTTGGTTTAGGTGACGTTTTCAATGGTAAGCTTACCTTTACTTGGTTTAGGTGATGTTTTCAATGGTAGCTTACCTTTACTATGGTTTAGGTGAGTTTTCAATGTAGGCTTACCTTTACTTTTGTGATGTATTCAATGTAGCTACTTTACTTGTTAGTGATGTTTCAATGGTAGGCTTACCTTTACTTGGTTTAGGTGATGTTTTCAATGGTAGGCTTACCTTTACTTGGTTTAGGTGATGTTTCAATGGTAGCTTACCTTTACTTGGTTTGGGTAGTGATGTTTTCAATGGTAGGCTTACCTTTACTTGGTTTAGGTGATGTTTTCAATGGTAGGCTTACCTTTACTTGGTTTTAGTGTATGTATTTCAATTGGTAGGCATTAACCTTACTTGGTTTAGGTGATGTTTTCAATGGTAGGCTTACCTTTACTGTTAGGTGATGTTTCAATGGTAGGCTTACCTTACTTGTTTAGTGATTTTCAATGGTAAGCTTACCTTTACTTGGTTTAGGTGACGTTTTCAATGGTAAGCTTACCTTTACTTGGTTTAGGTGAGTTTTCAATGGTAAGCTTACCTTTACTTGGTTTAGGTGAGTTTCAATGGTAGCTTACCTTTACTTGGTTTAGGTGATGTTTTCAATGGTAAGCTTACCTTTACTTGGTTTAGGTGATGTTTCAATGGTAGGCTTACCTTTACTTGGTTTAGGTGATGTTTTCAATGGTAGCTTACCTTTACTTGGTTTAGGTGATGTTTCAATGGTAGCTTACCTTTACTTGGTTAGGTGATGTTTTCAATGGTAAGCTTACCTTTACTTGGTTTAGGTGATGTTTTCAATGGTAGGCTTACCTTTACTTGGTTTAGGTGATGTTTCAATGGTAGGCTTACCTTTACTTGGTTTAGGTGATGTGTTCAATGGTAGGCTTACCTTTACTTGGTTTAGGTGATGTTTTCAATGGTAAGCTTACCTTTACTTGGTTTAGGTGATGTTTTCAATGGTAAGCTTACCTTTACTTGGTTTAGGTGATGTTTTCAATGGTAAGCTTACCTTTACTTGGTTTAGGTGATGTTTTCAATGGTAGCTTACCTTTACTTGGTTTAGGTGATGTTTTCAATGGTAGGCTTACCTTTACTTGGTTTAGGTGATGTTTTCAATGGTAGGCTTACCTTTACTTGGTTTAGGTGATGTTTTCTTGGTAGGCTTACCTTTACTTGGTTTAGGTGATGTTTTCAATGGTAAGCTTACCTTTACTTGGTTTAGGTGATGTTTTCAATGGTAAGCTTACCTTTACTTGGTTTAGGTGATGTTTTCAATGGTAGCTTACCTTTACTTGGTTTAGGTGATGTTTTCAATGGTAGGCTTACCTTTACTTGGTTTAGGTGATGTTCTGTGTTATTCTTAGTGGTTCTGGTAGCTTACCTTTACTTGGTTTAGTGATGTTTTCAATGGTAGCTTACCTTTACTTGGTTTAGGTGATGTTTTCATGGTAGCTTACCTTTACTTGGTTTGGTGTGTTTTCTGGTAAGCTTACCTTTCTTGGTTTAGGTGGTGTTTTCATTGGTAAGCTTACCTTTACTTGGTTTAGGTGATGTTTTCTTTGGTAGGCTTACCTTTACTTGGTTTAGGTGATGTTTTCTTTGGTAGCTTACCTTTACTTGGTTTAGGTGATGTTTTCTGGTAAGCTTACCTTTACTTGGTTTAGTGGTGTTTTCTTTGGTAATCTTACCTTTACTTGGTTTAGGTGATGTTTTCAATGGTAACTTACCTTTACTTGGTTTAGGTGATGTTTTCAATGGTAAGCTTACCTTTACTTGGTTTAGGTGATGTTTTCAATGGTAGCTTACCTTTACTTGGTTTAGGTGATGTTTTCAATGGTAAGCTTACCTTTGCTTGGTTTAGGTGATGTTTTCTTTGGTAAGCTTACCTTTACTTGGTTTAGGTGATGTTTTCTTTGGTAAGCTTACCTTTACTTGGTTTAGGTGATGTTTTCTTTGGTAAGCTTACCTTTACTTGGTTTAGGTGATGTTTTCAATGGTAAGCTTACCTTTGCTTGGTTTAGGTGATGTTATTTGTGGTAAGCTTACCTTTGCTTGGTTTAGGTGATGTTTTCTTTGGTAAGCTTACCTTTGCTTGGTTTAGGTGATGTTTTCAATGGTAGGCTTACCTTTACTTGGTTTAGGTGATGTTTTCTTTGGTAAGCTTACCTTTACTTGGTTTAGGTGATGTTTTCAATGGTAGGCTTACCTTTACTTGGTTTAGGTGATGTTTTCTTTGGTAAGCTTACCTTTACTTGGTTTAGGTGATGTTTTCTTTGGTAAGCTTACCTTTACTTGGTTTAGGTGATATTTTCTTTGGTAAGCTTACCTTTACTTGGTTTAGGTGATGTTTACTTTGGTAAGCTTACCTTTGCTTGGTTTAGGTGGTGTTATTTGTGGTAAGCTTACCTTTGTTTAGGTGGTGTTTTCTTTGGTAAGCTTACCTTTGCTTGGTTTCGGTGGTGTTTTCTTTGGTAAGCTTACCTTTGCTTGGTTTAGGTGGTGTTTTCTTTGGTAAGCTTACCTTTGCTTGGTTTAGGGTGGTGTTTTCTTTGGTAAGCTTACCTTTGCTTGGTTTAGGTGGTGTTTTCTTTGGTAAGCTTACCTTTGCTTGGTTTAGGTGGTGTTTTCTTTGGTAAGCTTACCTTTGCTTGGTTTAGGTGGTGTTTTCTTTGGTAAGCTTACCTTTGCTTGGTTTAGGTGGTGTTATTTGTGGTAAGCCTACCTTAGCTTAGTAAAGGTGATGTTTTCTTTGGTAAGCTTACCTTTGCTTGGTTTAGGTGATGTTTTCTTTGGTAAGCTTACCTTTGCTTGGTTTAGGTGGTGTTATTTGTGGTAAGCCTACCTTAGCTTAGTAAAGGTGATGTTTTCTTTGGTAAGCTTACCTTTGCTTGGTTTAGGTGGTGTTATTTGTGGTAAGCCTACCTTAGCTTAGTAAAGGTGAGGTTTTCATTGCTAAGCTCACCTTTGCTTGGTTTAGGTGGTGTTATTTGTGGTAAGCCTACCTTAGCTTAGTAAAGGTGATGTTTTCTTTGGTAAGCTTACCTTTGCTTGGTTTAGGTGGTGTTTTTTGTGGTAAGCCTACCTTAGCTTAGTAAAGGTGAGGTTTTCTTTGGTAAGCTTACCTTTGCTTGGTTTAGGTGGTGTTTTCTTTGGTAAGCTTACCTTTGCTTGGTTTAGGTGGTGTTTTCTTTGGTAAGCTTACCTTTGCTTGGTTTAGGTGGTGTTTTCTTTGGTAAGCTTACCTTTGCTTGGTTTAGGTGGTGTTATTTGTGGTAAGCCTACCTTAGCTTAGTAAAGGTGATGTTTTCTTTGGTAAGCTTACCTTTGCTTGGTTTAGGTGATGTTTTCTTTGGTAAGCTTACCTTTGCTTGGTTTAGGTGGTGTTATTTGTGGTAAGCCTACCTTAGCTTAGTAAAGGTGATGTTTTCTTTGGTAAGCTTACCTTTGCTTGGTTTAGGTGGTGTTATTTGTGGTAAGCCTACCTTAGCTTAGTAAAGGTGAGGTTTTCATTGCTAAGCTCACCTTTGCTTGGTTTAGGTGGTGTTATTTGTGGTAAGCCTACCTTAGCTTAGTAAAGGTGATGTTTTCTTTGGTAAGCTTACCTTTGCTTGGTTTAGGTGGTGTTTTTTGTGTGTAAGCCTACCTTAGCTTAGTAAAGGTGAGGTTTTCATTGCTAAGCTTACCTTTGCTTGGTTTAGGTGGTGTTATTTGTGGTAAGCTAACCTTTGCTTGGTTTAGGTGGTGTTTTTTGTGGTAAGCCTACCTTAGCTTAGTAAAGGTGAGGTTTTCATTGCTAAGCTTACCTTTGCTTGGTTTAGGTGGTGTTATTTGTGGTAAGCCTACCTTAGCTTAGTAAAGGTGATGTTTTCTTTGGTAAACTTACCTTTGCTTGGTTTAGGTGGTGTTTTCTTTGGTAAGCTTATCTTTGCTTGGTTTAGGTGGTGTTTTCTTTGGTAAGCTTACCTTTGCTTGGTTTAGGTGATGTTTTCTTTGGTAAGCTTACCTTTGCTTGGTTTAGGTGGTGTTTTCTTTGGTAAGCTTACCTTTGCTTGGTTTAGGTGAGGTTTTCTTTGCTAAGCTTACCTTTGCTTGGTTTAGGTGGTGTTTTCTTTGGTAAGCTTACCTTTGCTTGGTTTAGGTGGTGTTTTCTTTGGTAAGCTTACCTTTGCTTGGTTTAGGTGATGTTTTCTTTGGTAAGCTTACCTTTGCTTGGTTTAGGTGGTGTTTTCTTTGGTAAGCTTACCTTTGCTTGGTTTAGGTAATGTTTTCATTGCTAAGCTTACCTTTGCTTGGTTTAGGTGATGTTTTCTTTGGTAAGCTTACCTTTGCTTGGTTTAGGTGATGTTTTCAATGGTAAGCTTATCTTTGCTTGGTTTAGGTGGTGTTTTCTTTGGTAAGCTTACCTTTACTTGGTTTAGGTGATGTTTTCAATGGTAAGCTTATCTTTGCTTGGTTTAGGTGATGTTTTCTTTGGTAAGCTTACCTTTACTTGGTTTAGGTGATGTTTTCAATGGTAAGCTTATCTTTGCTTGGTTTAGGTGGTGTTTTCTTTGGTAAGCTTACCTTTGCTTGGTTTAGGTGGTGTTTTCTTTGGTAAGCTTACCTTTACTTGGTTTAGGTGGTGTTTTCTTCGGTGGTTTAGTTTCAGATGTTTTTTTCTTTGGAGGAGACTTTTTAGGAACATATTCATCCTCATCAGTACTGGATTCATCTGGTGAGTCGGCATCCCCAAGACGGAAACTAAGCAACAATAATGTAAACAAATAAACAAGGAGTCAGCATCCCCAAGACGGTAACTAAGTAACAATAATGTAAACAAATGAACAAATTAATAAATCATAAATGCAAAATTTAATTACAAACATCAATAAAGAATTCTAATGCAACATTGTTTGTATCCTTCATTTGGATTGGATAACGTCACTTATATACATGGCATCAATTCAGAATTGATGCTATGAAAATGTTCTTTACAACACTTTGAAAATGTTTATTTCCATTGAATGTTTAAATCTCATTTTAATTTGATTTGATTTTAATAACACTCATTTAAACCTAACTGTACATAGTATGAACATTTTTATTCATTATAAATTACAGGTCAGTAAAAATTGCATGTTACTCCTCAAAGGTTTATAAATAAAAATTATAAAATGTATATGACATGAATTTCCTGAATGCAATTATTTCTTTTCCCCGTGTTTTTTTTTATAACTGTCTAGATAATTATCAAAGTTTTTGTTTCATTCAAGTGAGCATATTCATTTTATTGAAATATTCTACGGAAAAAATCAAATTAAAAAATAGAGAATGTATCCATGGGACACAGATGATGCCCCAGCTTGCATTTCATATAAAGTTATAAAGGGACATAACTGAAGGACAGAAAAATTGAGGCTTTAAAAATATGTACTTGATCTAATTTTTGTGGTAATAAGTATTGTGTATATAAGTTTCATTTATTTGGTTGATGCAAATTTAAGTTTGAGAATGAAAATGAAATTCAGCAATTTTTCCATTCGTAAAATTGTTAAAGTGATGCCACCAGAATTCATACTTCATCTGTGTTTTGTGGTTATAAGCATTTTGTTAGGTTCATATCATTTGGTTGAGGTGCAAAATTCAGCAATTTTTCCATTTGTAAAGGGACATCTTTACAACCTGTTGGTGACCTTCTGCTATTGTCTTTTTGGTGGGGTTGTTGTTTCTTTGACACATTCCCCATTTCCATTCTCAATTTTAACAGTTAAAATGAAGCCATTAAAATTCAAACTTGATCTGTGTTTTATGGTAATACGCATTTTGTATACGTTCAAATTAATTGGTTGATGTAAACTAACGATAGAGAATAGAAACCAATTTTGGATGTTGTCTGTACGTACTGACGAACAAAGGAAAATCTCAATGCCCTCTCCACTACAACAGGGGCATAAAAACTGTCAAGAATTCACAAGTTCACCATCAAATTAAACATATTCAATTATTTTCTTTCTTATCAATAAGCTTTACATTATTAAATTTTTTCTTTAAATATGGTAATTTTGTGGCAATTAGATACTAACATAGCATATTAAACTACAGCAAAGTATATACTGTGGATTCATCTATATTCCTTGGATATCAATTTTCGTTGATTTCGTGGGTAGAAGGGAACAAATGTTCATTGAATTGCAAATTTTCTGATGCATGAAACCACGAAAATTGGTACCCACGAAAATAAACGAATCTACAGTACATGCATTTGTATTGAGATTTGACATTATTTGGTGATTTGGTATTAATGGACCATCAGTGTAATTTACTAAGTTTTTTGTTCATTGAAGAGTGTATGTAGACCTTTAAAAGTTGTTTAATTATTTGTGTAGATGGGTTGTTGTCTCCTTGATTGCTTAATATATTTAAGAGTGTTATTCTATTGGTCATCATGTATTTCTGTATAGAACTGAATGTTCAATTGGATATTAAGTAAAATTGTCTATGCAATGTAGTGCCATTCTGTGTGGTATACATACCTGCCAACTGCCACTATTTGTGGGGGATTTCCGTCATTGAGGCTCCCAAATTGAAATTTTGAAAGAGCAACATGTCCACAATTTTAAACAAAAAAAATAATTGTACAATGACATGAGGCTTATACAAGTGTGAACAAGCCAAAAAACAACATTACACTGTATTTGAAGGTCCCCTTGAAGGTTTTGTAGAACTATGACAGCCATCTTGCACGCAAAACCCCCATGGGCATTTTGAAAAGTTGGCAGGTATGGGTATATAGTTTACAATGTCTCCATGACAACAATGTTAACACTTACTTTCTCCATGGTAACAGTTTCTTCTGTTTATAACTTTGTAATATCCAATCTTTTTTTACTATTTTCCCTTTCCCTCTCACCTGGTTATACTTGGGTGTGTTTGAGAAAGCACATCTGTAATACAAGAACCATGTATTGATATCACATTAAATTCTTTATATATTATAGATACATATAACAAATAAAGTAGAACTTACAGTATTTAAATCTCAAACAATAAACTTGAGACCTATATTAAAATTATTTTACATTCTAAGGGAGATAATCATTAAAAAGATTGAAAATTAATTTTCTGATGCCAATATGATTATATTGGTATATCATTTGCTCTTGAATTTCACACCACACAAACATTTTCTGTGCTTTTTATTTTGTTGTATTTTCAGAATGACATTTACCAGTTGATCAGTGAGATGAATGTTTCAAAGTCTTCATTATTTTTATAACACACTGTTAATTGATTACAAATAAACACATTCTTATTTGGTCGGGTTGTTGTCTCTTTGACACATTCCCCATTTCCATTCTCAATTTTACATTGTCAACTGTATACTGATCACAAATAAACACATTGTCAACTGTATACTGATCACAAATAAACACATTGTCAACTGTATACTGATCACAAATAAACACATTGTGTATACTGACCACAAATAAACACATGTAAACATACTAATTTCAAATAAATCTTAAATGTTCAGATCATTGAAAATCTATAAAAAAAAAATACAGAAATATGTTCAATGTTTGAAGAAGGAGTTCAGACCTTTTTAAGCTGAGTGTAAACTAATTGAGTTCTGGAGCTGGTAGGTCAGTAACTGATAGCTATATATATATATATAGTAGTCCTTTGTTTCTTTTTCTATATAAGCTGGAGGTATAGGGGGAGGGTTGAGATCTCACTAAACATGTTAAACCCCAACACATGTATGTACCTGTTCCAAGTCAGGAGACTCTGGCCTTTGTTAGTCTCTTGTAGGTTTTCAATTTAAGATAATTTATATGTTTTGGAATTTAGTATGACGTACATTTTCACTGAGCAAGTACACATTTTTGTTTCGGGGCAAGCCGAAGCCTGCCACCGAGTGCAGGAATTTCTTGCTGTGTTGAAGACCCATTAGTGGACATCAGCTGTTTTTTGCTCTTTGGTTGGGTTTTAGTTTCTTTGACAATCCCAAATTCCACTCTCAATTTTAATATTAGAGCAGAACTTCAATATGTGAGATAAATATAAAATCATATGAAATGAGTAAATACACAAGTCAGATGACTATATACTCACATGAGATGAGTACATCCTTTCCCCAATCTGGTTTATATACAGCTCCCATGTCTACAGCTTTTTGTCTGAGCTCAGCTCTGTAAGGATTCTGGAACCCACTCATAGCGAACACCACACCTTCTAATAATCTACCAAAGGCTTTCACTGCAGATTCCTTTGGAGGTTCAGCTAAAATCCACATTAAATCCCATAAAATACTCATCAATATTTGAATAAATACATATTGAGTTCATGAAATGGTGTACAGTGACGATTTCAAAGTATGAACAAGCCTTTTTATTGTTTGTTTAGCTAATCTCCTTTATATTGCATACTTTATGCTAAAGCAGCCAATCTGAAAACTGAGTATGACTTACATCCCTGGTACTTAATAACTATAAGCATAATGAATTATAGTTCATCAGAATTCCATTAAAATATTGTTAGCTTTAGACTTTACTGTGTGAACTTTGACACTGATTTTATACAAATGAAACTAGTTGAAAATTACTTTGATGTAAAAAAAAACAATATCTGACTGGCAAACAAAATGTCTCTCTCTGTTATATACTGCATGCTGTTGATACTCAGAGAACATTCACAGTAAATGGTTAGTAACTTCATTGTGTGTATTCCTTTCAGTAAACTGTAATGTCTTCAAAACATTACATTTATAACTATCTTGTACATCCTTATTTTGTTCAACTTATATTCTATATATATATAAACACTTTGACTTTTTATCCTAACTTTGTTGATCTTACATTTAGTTTTCTTTAATGGAGGTACTGATTCACTTTTAGCAGATGAGGCTGTGGAACTGATACTGGTTGACTGTTTCTTCAGTGATGGGACTGGGGTACCAGAGCCAGAGGGCTCATCATCTGAATCTTCTGTATGTTTTCTTTTATTCTGTGACTAGAAAAAAAGGGGATAATTTCTATATAGCAATTCCAAACAAAGAAAAAGAATGATCAAGTCATGTTTTGGCATCAAAGAATTTTCCATTTTTTGCATTTTATCTGTTATTATACCTCATCCTTCAAGCCTGTGTTTAGATCTGTTCTTCTAAATATTGACAAATCTTTTTGTTTGAAAATTATTTTGTTTTGGGCCATAGATCCTTACATTTTTCGAAACATATTAAATTTCCCTTCACAAGTGCAAATAACCAACTTGATTCTAGATTAAATCTAGAGAAAGTCAGGAGAAGGTTGTTTTTTAACCTTTGAGTTTCTTGTTTTTGTGAGGATGATTTTATTATTGTTAAGAAGTATAATTTAAATTTGAAATGTAAAATTGAAAAAAAATTTGCAATCATTTTGTTACTCAGTATATCAATGTACAAAATGTATATACTTACTGTTGGTGTGATTTTGACCTGTTTTTCTATTTTTGGTGAAGATATTGATTCATCCGCCAAACGTGAAGCTGCTCTTACGGCAGCTGCCCCTACAACAGAGAATAGTAAAGTAATAAAAGGATTACAGTGACAAACCCAATGGATATAGTATGCTTAGGAACTTCTGTCAGTTTTCTCCTTATCATTTGCCAATACTTTATAGACAATCAAGGAAATTACTAAGGTGTACAAAACTCAGCCCTCAATGAACTAAAATCATGTATCACATCTATTTATAAATTTTGAGAATGGGAAACATCATAAACTTCCAGAAATTTGTACTTCTTCAAACGTTTTTAAGATCAGATAAATTTAATAATATATTCCTTTGAAAATGTGTGTGTACTTGAAAACACATCACAAAGACCTGTGACTATACACTGTATTCTTATAGTCACCCACATTATTACCCTCTTCTATACCTGTTGGGGCTGGTTTCTCTACTGGTTCTATTTTCTTTTTGGCAAACAGTGATCCAGTTGTTATATCATCTCCTGTTTCTGGTTTAACAGTAAATGCTCCTAACTTCTTAGTTCCCTGAATAAAGAAATACAAACTAAACTATCTATCTATGGATGAAACATTTGTGTAAATCTAATGTTTATTTCTGTTTTCTATTTCATAACCTTAAGGTGGCTTAATTCTCTTTCAATAGAAATTTAAGCTTTCTTCATTTTAGGTTATCAGCTTTGCATTTCAACTGGCATATACTTAAGCCTTAAGTAATTTCATTGCTCCACAAAGTGTGTCAAACAGTTCATCTATCACATAAAAATCTATCAAATATTTTCAATGCTGCATGATGTCTAAAATTTCCTGTGTGAGTGTCATACATGTGTAACATCCAAAATTATGATAATGTAGAAATATGTTATCATGAGAATCAATTCCTTTACAGGTTGAACTGTTCTGTAGCGGTGATCACATCATCTTTGTCATTTTAGATAATTGCAAAGAATGCAATTTTAATTTCTAACTTCTTGAAAATTTGGTAAAGGTGCATTCTTTCCTCACTATTATTATACAAATTAAATGCATATGAATGTAAAGAAGATACTTTAAAAGATCTCAACAAAATCTGCTTATGTATATCTTTTGAAACAAAAAAAATAAGATTTATCTACCCAAAGGATAGAAATTATTTACTAATTGATATTTTGAGTCAATGACTAAAATTTTGACCAAATTTACCCTAAAAGTAGCACAAGAAGGTATTTTTTTTTTGCATATATATTTAAATTGACTAATGAACCAGATGCTCCACAGGGTGCAGCTTTATATGACCGTAGAGGTCAAACCCTGAACAGTTGGGCAAGTATGGACACAACATTTAAGCTTGATACAGCTCTGAATTTAAAATCTAAATACATGGTTAGATTCAGCATATGGGACAATACCCCTAATGCGCCTTGAAATGAGGAACACAAAAGTCACGTGTAAACAAAAAATCTCTGTGTAGTGTTATTTGACACATTTCTATGATAAACAAATGACTGAGCTGAACCATAAAAAAATAAAAGTGTTAATTTAGAAAATAAGGGAACACAGAATAAATGTGTAAAAACCATGGAGCTATGAAATGTGTTCAAAGTATTAAAATTTCAAAGAACTTATTGTGTTAAAATTGGGATTTTTTACCATTAGGAGCCACATCGCAAAAGGATACTCAGGGTTTGCTAAATTACGGAAAAATGAATCACACTTCATACCCCGAAAATTTAACCACATAGGTAAAAATGTCTCAGCTTCGAAACAAGCCATCATACATATATAAGTTTACGATATGGGCTGAGCAACAGAAGAAAACGTTACCATTATGGCCTATGGAGAAACAATTGCGCATATTGCCCCATCTTGTAAGAAAGGATCCAGAGATATCTTAAGCTAATTTCACCTTGTACACCACAGAAAATTGTGACAATGATGGTTAGTAGTTTTTTTATTTATACCTAGTTATCATAAATGATTTCAGATAAATATTATTGATAAAGAACAGCAAAAATTCAATGAACTTTTCACTTTTAAATGCAATACTGGCACGGGACTGAACACTTTTTTTAGGCACTATCATAACTTTGTTTACATCCGAGAGATCCGAAATGAATTGTTTATTCAATTGAAAAAGGCAAGAAAAACTTAACATGTAATATAAATAAAGTGTAAGTAAACATAACGCAATATAGTCTTTGTTATGCAATTATCACTCTGGTCTACAGGAATAGCTGATAATCAAGGGAGATAACACACTTTACACGAGTAAAGTGAGATACATCATACATGTGCTTTTATCCAATGATTTGACCCTGGTCAGTAGATATCATATGCAAATAAACAGAAAAAAACCATGTACATGTATTAAGAAAATCACGAATTGCTATTGTTAATGCACACGAGCAAAACACAAAATATTGTCATTTCTCAGTGAAAAAGGGGGAGGGTCAAACCTTCTTGAAAACAATATTACTATTCAACTACATGTATTAAGCTAGTTAGCTACTACTCATTGCTTCTAATATAAACAGTTTAAATGAAGGTGGCTAAGCCACAAGGGAGAAGCATTTTTCTTTCTTTGTGATAAAACTTTCAAGAATTAGATTTTTCTCTCTCAATAATACTTATGTATTTAAATTAAATGATAACACAGTTTCAGTTAATTTTTTTGTCTTATTTCAGTTCCAGACATATCATTACGTTAGATATGAGATGACAAACTAAAGGTTTTAAAAAGTCCTGAATAACTGGTAAGCATATTGATTTATTAGGTAAGCTCTAAATTTTTTATTTATGGTATTTGTGCAAATGAAATCACAGTCGGTATGTTAGAAATATGCTTATATGAAAACTGTTGCTATGGTCTTGATATTGAATGAAAAGGCTTGGTTACTGATCTTTTCGACTCAACATTTCGAGTTAAATCTTGCGGCAACTGATTATCATGTAACACTGCAAACTCTATTTAGCACTATTTTGAACTGTCATTATTAAATGATGCCATAATACGTGTGATGTCACAATGTTTCCTCTAATACCTCATGTGGATTTCTCACTGATAAAGGGTTTTCACTGAAATACATATAAAAAGCCTTTTTTTTCTCAAATAGAATTATGTGAATGGACAAGTTTTGAGAATTTGCACTTCATTGCACTCTAATTACATAATAAGAATGACTTTCCCAGTAGTTTTGAGGGGTTTCCACAGTATTATATACCAGATGTCCACTAGTAAGAATAGTTATTTTGGTGTGTTTTTTTTTATGAAATCTACATTTTTGCAAAATTTCTCTGTCAAAATGCACTTTAAGACACAAGAAAATGTTATAGAATGCTTTAATAGGGTCTGTGTATTGTAATTTAAGGTTATCATCAGAAGTTTTGTCCTTGTTTTGACTAGTAAAGGTATACTGGAAGAAATTAATTATACATACACGTTGTATTAAAAATAAATGAATATATAGCGATAAAAGTGTCATTGACATAAAGTGCTGAAACGACTTTATTTTTTTTCAGAAATGGACAAAAATACACAGCTTTATTCAGAATGTCATACTGATGAAGATCACCTAAAAATATTTGGAAAAATCAGAACTATGGATTTTAACATGGAACAATATACCCCTAATGCGCCTTGAAATGAGGAACACAAAAGTCACGTGTAAACAAAAAATCTCTGTGTAGTGATATTTGACACATTTCTATGATAAACAAATGACTGAGCTGAACCATTAGTGTTAATTTAGAAAGTAAGGGAACACAGAATAAATGTGTAAAAACCATGGAGCTATGAAATGTGTTCAAAGTATTAAAATTTCAAAGAACTTATTGTGTTAAAATTGGGATTTTTTACCATGAGGAGCCACATCGCAAAAGGATACTCAGGGTTTGCTAAATTACGGAAAAATGAATCACACTTCGTACCCCGAAATTTAACCACATATGTAAAAATGCCTCAGCTTCGAAACAAGCCATCATACATATACAAGTTTACGATATGGGCTGAGCAACAGAAGAAAACGTTACCATTATGGCCTATGGAGAAACAATTGCAAATATTGCCCCATATCATAGAACCCCCAATTATTCAATTTTTGATGAAATCTAATAATGTTCAATTTTAGACCCTTTAGACCTCAATGTGGACCTATTTGATAACTGGGCCCAAATATTAAAAATCTAAATACATGGTTAGATTCAGCATATTGAAGAACCCCATATATTCAATTTTTGTTGAAATCAAACAAAGTTTAATTTTTGACCTTTTGGACCTTAATGTAGACCAATTTGAAAACGGGACAATACTGTGCAATTGAATATTTCTTGCTATTGCGCAAACTGTGCAATTGAAGATTTCTTGCTATTGCGCAATATTGAGCAATTAAAGATTTCTTGCTATTGCACAATACTGTGCAATTGAAGATTTCTTGCTATTGCAGAATAATGTGCATTGAAAATTTCTTGCTATTGCACAATACTTAATATAATAATTTTGGACCCCGATTTGGACCATCTTGAAAACTGGGCCCATAATCAAAAACCTAAGTACATGTTTAGATTCAGCATATCTAAGAACCCCAAGAATTCAATTTTTGTTAAAATCAAGCTAAGTTTAATTTTTGACCCTTTGGACCTTAATGTAGACCAATTTGAAAACAGGACAATACTGTGCAATTGAATATTTCTTGCTATGCTCAAAACTGTGCAATTGAAAATTTCTTGCTATTGCGCAATATTGTGTAATTAAAGATTTCTTGCTATTGCACAATACTGTGCAATTGAAGATTTCTTTCTGTTGCGCAATACTGTGCAATTGAAAATTTCTTGCTATTGCACAATACTGTCCAATTGAAGATTTCTTGCTATTGTAGAATAATGTGCATTGAAAATTTCTTGCTATTGCACAATACTTAATATAATAATTTTGGACCCCGTTTTGGACCAACTTGAAAACTGGGCCCATAATCAAAAATCTAAGTACATGTTTAGATTCAGCATATCTAAGAACCCCAAGAATTCAATTTTTGTTAAAATCAAGCTAAGTTTAATTTTGGACCCTTTGGACCTTGATAATGTTGATGTAGACCAATTTGAAAACAGGACCAAAAATTAAGAATCTGAATAAAGGAGTAGGGGCATTAAGCCCTAGTTTTGGCCCAAGAAAATGAAATGTTTGATAACTATTTCAAATTGGCACATAACGTTTAGAAATGCATAGGGTCAAGAAATATAAATGAAAAACATGAAGATTTTTATTTGATAACGTCACAATTACGTCATAATATGTACTATTAACACAAAAACGATGAAAAATATAAAATTTATGCAGTTTTCTGACTTTATTTTCGTTAGGAAACATCCTGCGCAGCTGAGAAACAACAAAATTAGTTAACAAAAGCTTTATTATAACTATTGGCATTATCTCACCAAATATAAAGTTGTTTCTTGGGTGCGCACATACTTTTTCAGTCTAAAATATACTTCAAATTTGATGAAAAAACAAGGAAAATCACAAAATTTAACAAAATATGCAAATTTGGTTAAGATTTGTTGCCATGGTAACTTGTTCTATGTCAAATTTGTTTTGTTTTTCTTAGTACCTTATAACTAAGACAAGTTTTCAGTAATTTAAGAATATGTATGATAACTTTAAAATTTGCAGTAATTTTTGGGCCAAATAAGGGCCTTATTGCCCCATCTCCTTTATTTAACAGGACCAAAAATTAAGAATCTAAATACCTGGTTAAATTTGGCATATCAAAGAACCCCAATAATTCATTTTTTTATGAAATTAAACAAAGTTTAATTTTGGACCCTTTTGGCCCCTAATTCGTTGGGACCAAAACTTCCAAATTAATCCAAACCTTCCTTTTGTGGTCATAAACCTTGTGTTAAAATTTCATAGATTTCTATTAATTTATACTAAAGTTATTGTGCAAAAACCAAGAAAAATGCTTATTTGGGACCTGTTTTTTGGCCCCTAATTCCTTAACTGTTGGGACTAAAACTCCCAAAATCAATCCCACCCTTCCTTTTGTGGTCATAGACCTTATTTTAAAATTTCATAGATTTCTGTTCACTTATACTAAAGTTATTGTGTGAAAACCAAGTAAAATGCTTATTTTGGCCCTTTTTGGCCCCTTTTTCCTACACTGTTGGGACCAAAACACCCAAAATCAATCCCAACCTTCCTTTTATGGTCATAAACCTTGCATTTAAATTTCATACATTTCTATTTAATTTTACTAAAGTAAGAGTGCGAAAACCAAATGTCTTTGGACGACGATGACGACACCAATGTGATACCAATATACGACAAAACAAAATCAATTTTTGGGGTCGTATAAAAATAGCTTGTACCCAAATTTACCCAAAAGATTACAGTGGGTTCCAAGTTGTGTAATAAACCCTAAAGAAAAACTTGACAATAAAAAGTTGCATATGTACAAGAGTTATCTCCCTTACCCCAAGTGTCTACAAAGTGGTTGTTGAAGAAAAATTTAAATTCTGCAGTAAAAAGAGTGAGCCAACTGATAATACAAATAATGTTGACTTACTTCTTCTTTGACATCTGGAGTGGAATGAATCTTTATAAATGATATACCATACTCTGATGTCTGTAAATAAAATAATTGAAATATCAAAATTACCAAGTGTGGACACTAAGAAATGTCTTTTCAGTATAAACTATACTCTAGATGTTTGTAATTACATTAAATAAATATTAAAATCAACAAGTGTGGACACTAAGAAATGTCTTTTCAGTATAAACTATACTCTGATGTCTGTAATTACATTAAATAAATATCAAAATCAACAAGTGTGGACACATAAAAATGTCTTTTAAATATACTTCTTCTTGATGTCCTAATATAGGTGTTTGCAATAACAGTAGAAATTAAAATATTATACACCCAATTTCTTCACCTAGATTAAACATCTTACAAATGAATTGCATCTATGCCAAATTAGCATATTGTCTAAAAATTTAGACTGATTGTTTCTGCTATTTCAAAATCAAAGATTGTGGGAGACAACAGATCTAACTTTAAATTCAAATTATTTTTTTCTATTATACAAATGTTGAATAATATATGATATGTGCATGCTTTTATTTATTGAATGAATATCTTATATGGAGAAGACTTTTCCATTTCCAATCTCAATTTTTATTCATAATGGAATAAGTCTGACTTACATTTGTCTTTTTTAAATTATGTGTATGCTTAAGGTAGGAATACAGACAAATTACCTTGTTTAAGGTAGGAATACGGACAAATTACCTTGTTGAATGGTTGAGTACAGACTATTTTAACTCTATCCCACTTTTCACTGGCAACAGCATTTGACAACTTTTCTGGTCCAAACATTCTAACACTGTTTCTATTGGTTCCATTTCTGCTTTCCAGTGGTGTCATAAAAGATGAGGCTACTAATATTACCTAAAATTAAGGTATTAGAAACATTAGATCTATAATTAAAATACTGAACAAAAAAACTTATAATCATATATATCATGACCTTAGACCTAATTCATACATATAAATCAGTTAGTTTTCTTCTCTACATTATTTTACATTTTCCATTTCAGTGCATTTTATAGCCTACTTTTTTTTCATTGGCAATTATACAGCGTCTTCTTATTTTAAGATTTTCGTGTTTACAACTCTTTCGCATTATTCGCAATAATAAAAACCTCGCAATAATTTCTGAATTTACAGTAATTAGCTCTCAATAAGTAAAAGCTCATTCTAATATGAAAATCATCAAATGTTTTGGTAAAATGTGAATATATTGATATGTCAGATTTATATATAAATATCTCTATGATCTTTAAACTATTCCATCAGTTCTTCATACTATTTAATAGTGAATATGAATGTTTAAAAAGGGACAAAAGATACCAGAGGGGCATTCAAACTCAAAAATAGAAAATAAACTGACAACCCTATGGTATAATCATATTCAATCTTTGATACAGTACTGTTACAACAATTTTACATCTTGACCTTAATTTTCGGTGTGTTACTTATAGCATGTATGGTTCAGAAAAATTGAAGTTAACTTAAGTCCTGCATTTTGGTTTTAGTGTTGAGTTTAGTGGATTACTATTTATCTTTAAATTTTTTCATCCATTTGCTCATGTGTGTTACAAGTCCTTTCCTTGATATTGTATTGTACAATCTTAATTACATTTCAATATTTTTCATTCTTAGATATCCAGAAATAATAACATTCAGATCTTCGTAGTTTTAAAACTTGAATGTATTCCTTAAGTTATCATCCGAAGCTTTACATTTATTAATGTTTAACGTTTCTTATAATTATAAATCTGATCTTTAAATTTTTAGATACTTTTTTAGTTTAAGATGTTTTTTTCTAAAACTATCATCATATTGACTGTTTTATTCTCAATGTTGAATTTTTCCTATAATCCATGAGTCAGTTTCACAAAAAAAAATGTATTACTAAGATTGATCATAAGTTATGAACAATACATTATACTTATGATCAATCTTAGTTGTAACCCACTCAAGAACTTTATATTTTAATTATCTTAGTTTTTGTATATCAGTACATATTATCATTTTGTTCATTTATATTTTTTTTATCTTTTTCTATAACATTGTCCTCCTTATTTTTGTTTATTTATCTCTATATATATAATTATTATCCTCGTCATACTTTATAATCATGATCAGTTGTAGCTGTTTCTTTTCCAACTAAAATTTCCACAAATGCAGAACCTTCATTCCCCACATCAATAGAATTAATCTGGCTTGATTTCTCTAACTGTAAATAGAAAAAGTAAAAGTCTGAAATAAATACTGAATCATTATTCTGTAATCAGAAAAGAAGGGATGAAGTGTATTTATATAAATAATTATTCTTACATCCACATGATCCACTTGACAAAACCTGTGCAAAGGGGAAAATCCTATTATTGCTGTTTTTGTCTGTAATAAATAAGTTGTAGAGAGCTTTAACACAAAGACACAGCCAACATTCCTCACTAACACTGACTGAAGTTCCTTGCCAAATGTTATTACAGTTACAACTGAGGATCATGACATTCAATTTTGAATTTTTTATTAAAATATATCTGTTAATGAAGAACTTAAAATATGTTAAACATGTGGTATTGATCAGAGGTCATTAAAGTGAACCCAAGACTTAGTAAGTCTAGGGTTCACTTAGTAAGTCTAGGGTTCACTTACTAAGTCTAGGGTTCACTTAGTAAGTCTAGGGTTCACTTACTAAGTCTAGGGTTCACTTAGTAAGTCTAGGGTTCACTTAGTAAGTCTAGGGTTCACTTAGTAAGTCTAGGGTTCACTTAGTAAGTCTAGGGTTCACTTACTAAGTCTAGGGTTCACTTAGTAAGTCTAGGGTTCACTTAGTAAGTCTAGGGTTCACTTAGTAAGTCTAGGGTTCACTTAGTAAGTCTAGGGTTCACTTACTAAGTCTAGGGTTCACTTACTAAGTCTAGGGTTCACTTACTAAGTCTAGGGTTCACTTACTAAGTCTAGGGTTCACTTACTAAGTCTAGGGTTCACTTAGTAAGTCTAGGGTTCACTTAGTAAGTCTAGGGTTCACTTTAATGACCTCTGATCAATACCACATGTTTAACATATTTTTTTGTAAGTTACAAAGAAGAACATGAGTACCTCGCAGATACAAGAACAAAACAGCAAATTGATAATGCATATAAATTACATGGTAGAATAAAAAATAAATTTAAGTTCACTTCATTCAAGCAACGTTTTTAAACATGTTCATACAATTAGGTTTATTTATCAAGCTCAGCTGCCCAACGGTCACAATAGGGTCCATAGAGAACCAATTTGTTTACTTAGAATTTGTAGGTTTATAGTAACCATGGTAACTATATATATACCTGGAGTACAACAACAGCATTTTTAGGCTGGCCAGTTGTTTTCCACTTGTGTGAACCTTCTGCTTTTAACAAATTTTCAGCTGGATTATTCTGAAATAAACAAACTCTAACATCTGACAATGTCTGAACATTAACCCATCAAAAATAACAATAAGTCCAAATGTGTATTCTGTAAATATCAACCTGGTGGAGGATGGTAAGACAGAGCAATATTGTATCTAGACTATGTTTGTCTGTTTCTCTGTTGGTCTTTTTATTTTTTAACCATGATGCTGTCAATTTATTTTTGACTCATGAGTAGTAATTTCAAACATCATGTGTAGGATGTGTAGTGACCTCAAACATCATGAGTAGTGACCTCAAACATGTGTAGTGAGCTCAAACTTCATGAGACGTCTCTCAGCTCAAACATCATGAGTAGTGACCTTAAAATCATGTGTAGTATCCTCAAACATCAAGAGTATCCTGATTCTGTGATCTCAAATTGCATATGCAGTGAAGGAAAGAATGGATATACATGATACATATGTATGTCTCATTGGCACCCATTCCACATCTACATATGTACATGTACATTATTATTTGTTAACTTCGGTGAAACTTTTCAGGTCACAAAGCAAATATCTTCAAGTCTTCTTCTTCTGATACCTGATGTTACTGGTGCTGTATTTGATGTTATTCCATCTATTACCACTGTTTGCGTACGGTCTGATAAGAAAGCCTGAATCCATTTTAGAGTGTTACCTTGAATGCCATAGTGTTTTAGTTTATAGAGTAGACGTTTGTGGGGAACCTTATCAAAGGCCTTGGCAAAATCCATAATAATGAGGTCTGTTTGTATATTTTTGCTGTTGTTGTTATGAAGTTCTTGTATAAATTGAATTAGTTGTGATTCGCATGATCTGGATTTTCGGAAACCATGTTGGAGGTCGTAAAGAATGTTATTTGCCTCTAAATAGTTCATGATGTTACTTGTCACAATGTCCAATGACATGCTTTCCCCTAGTCTAAATAATTACGTCTTGCAAGGCTATATATGTTTTTCTTCTGTAACCATGGTAACGCCTTCCTGCACTGTCATATCATACAATTCTGTAAAGCCTTCATATGTAATACATTTGAAGACTTCACAGAAAGAAAATAATATGTCATAATTACTTGCAGTAGCTTTCCCCTATAACCCCCAGCTCAATCGGGACAGTATTATACTGAAATTGGAAAGTCTTTTTTACTATAAACTTCTTTTGTCATGTTTGTATTAAAAGTATGAACTTCTAATTTGAATAAGCCACTGGCAGAGGGTCGTAATGGGGGATCCCCAGTACCTTCATGATGAATAATGGTAAAAATTGTTGACGAAATAATTACGATTGACATTCTTGGATATGATTGCTACGGATGATTCCGACAACAAATGTAGGCGAGTTATACACCATAGTGAAGATAAATCAATTTTTATTTATGACATAACAAGTTTTAGTGGGGTTAACAGCCGAGAAATCACCATTTAAAGGAATTTCGTCACCTCTGACATTTTTCTAAATCGTGAGTTAAGTACCTTGTGTTATATAAAGGTATATTGGAAAAAAAATTCTGAGACGAGTGCCTGTGCATGACTGATCATGACTACCCTTCTAGCATGTCTAGAAACATTTAAAATAATTCACAAAAAAAGTCGGAGCTACCTTCATGATTTAATTGATATAAAAATTAATAAGTATGATTTAAGATCACAGGAAACAGCAGTACTCCCAAGAGTTCGAACTACTAAGTATGGCTTAAGATCGTTTCGCTATAATGCTGCACAAATCTGGAATTTAGCTACCAAACCATTGTCGAGTGGAAACATCTTTTGACCAATTCAAAAAATTGGTACAGACATGGGATCCAAGTAACAGCTCATGCCAGTGCAGTGCATGCATTTAGTGTTTAAACCTGTTTTATTTTTATTTTCTGTGTAACTATCTAATTTGTGCAATCTTATTATTAACTTGTGCTATATTTTAAGTGTACTATATGCTTTTAACTTATATATGTCATTATGGTATCTTACTATGCATTATATGTTTAGAATAGACCACTTTCGAGTTCATCCGTCACCGGCAAAAACTCGTCAATTATGCACGCCTTTATGACGTCGTTTACCAGATAGAGGGGGTCGCCTGTATCCCTACACTATTTACGTTCATCAAGCGTCTTAGTGATCGTCTTTGTGCAGGATAGAAATAATGGTTGCTCTGTAGGTACTTACTGACAATTCCCTAATGACAGCAGTGTTGATTGTCAATTTTTAGAATTCAATTTGCCGAATAATTCGTACAATATAGAATTATAGTTTTCCAACCACTCGCTCAACATTGGAAGGAAGTGACGACGCCCCTAAACGCACAAATGACGGTGATAAAGGCGCGTATAATTGACGAGTTTTTTCTGGTGACGGATGAACTCGAAAGTGGTCTATTGTGTTGTTTTCATGACTTTTTTGTATGTGTGTATTGTATTGTGTGTGTGTATTGTATTTTTTTTTAAGTCGATTTGAAAAGCTCACTAGAGCTTGTGTTATGTAGTTTATTGAATATCGACTCTAAATAAAACTTTGAATCTTGAATCTTGAAACAGATCAGAATTCTGAGCAAACTTCTTGTGACTTTACCTTGTCAGCGCAACTACAGGATACAATATGCTTCACTTTTATTTCTGGCATGTTTTCAAATTAAGTTTGGGATGGCATTTGATTAATTATTTACTTTATAATTTCTAAAGTATATTCATAATACTGATTCAGCAAGTTTTTGTAAAGAATCAAAACAACGGAAATACGATGTTAATGATAATAAAAGAGACGGTTCCGGGCACTTTGCTGGACGAAGATCCTGTCTCTAAACTACAGAATGAATTGTCAATTACATTAACTAAATGGATAAATATGTCAACAAATTAGGTGTTTTTTATCATTTATTGCAGACATTTATTTTTATCTTTGCTTTGCATCATCCAGAATGTTTTCCCGGAAGTTCACACATCGGTTGTCTCCCCTCTATACACTTGAAAACAACACAAAACTGAAGAACTTTTACCTGAGAAATGAAATAAATAAACACGTAAGATAATGCAATTTGTCATTAAAGGTTTCAGTTGATTGCAGACATGTTCAGCTTCACTTTTAACAACAGGTCTATGAGATTTGATTTGATTTATTTAGCTGTCATGTCAAACATGCCAAATTGGTGTTTACCAAATTCTACTATTATGATTCTATGGTCACTTCGGCATCTCAGGGGCGGATGCAGGAATTTTCGAAAGGGGGGTGCTAACCCAGGGCAAAGGGGGGGTGCAAAACATATGTCCCGATACAAATGCATTGATCGGCAAAAATAAAGGGGGGGTGCGCACCCCCGGAACCCCCCCCCCGGAACCCCCCCTCTGGATCCGCCACTGCATCTGGTCAGATCGGCACCTAGTCATATTAAGATAATTCGGCAACAGATTTTTTTTTTTCGTCACCAACAATTAACAATTATATTTTCCATGGAAATGATTGTCTAAAATGGTGGGTCTCAATTTGGGGTCTAAGCGTGACGCAGGATTACTGATTATTCGTAAGCGTGAAATGTGCAGAAAGTCAAATTATTTTGTCGTGAAAACAGGAAATGAGGTCTTGCAGGACTTGGGGAATGACAAAAAAATAAAAATTGCTTACGCTTAAAGTGTAAGCGGGATACGGGAATCTAACAAAACAGTAAGCGGGACCCGGGATCAGAACCCCCCAATGAGACCCCCAATATGGGTATGTAGACAACTCATAATCAACCAACTCGTACCCTATTTTAACCAGCTCGTACCCATGATTTATTTGATATACATAGCTGTTGTAGTGGCCTCAGTGGACGAGTGGTCTACATGTAGGTAGTTCCTACCCTAATCACTAGCCAAATCAACACTGAGGTTGTGAGTCAAACCCTGCTCGTGTGGGTGCACTTGACTCCAATTTTACATTTAATTGACTAGTTATGTTCATGATATTATTTTTCCTATCAAAGGTCGGTGCTTTTTTCCAAGCCAGACTTCCTCCACCAGTAAAAACTGGTCACAATGAAATAACCTAAATGCGGAGCTTAAAGGTGGTGTTGAAACACCAAAAATCAAATCATATTATAGTTGTTGTAAATTTCTTTCATATATCATTATATAGCATGTATAGCAACATATGAATAATAAAACTTTCATTGTCGACCCTTATCATGCTTATGGGTGTAATTATAATGCAATAAAGATTATTATTGTTAATATGATGCAATTATAATTGTTTTAAATATATCAAAGCTTATCAAATACTTATAATTAAACATTAGTCTTTAGACTTTTTGATTATATGAAATTGTTTGGATGTCAATTTCAAAGTCAAATTATTTGATATGCATATTAAAATAATTATATTGATATATACTAACACAAAAAGAAGACATGTCCATCGCAATATTCAGTGAAAAATATCATTTTCAAATATTCTTTGGAACAAGCACACTTGAACATTTTTTTTTAGATATAAATCCTATCAGCTGTAGATCAGCCACAAAATTAATAAGAAATGAAGCATTATAAATTATAATGTTAAAAATTATTTTCTACTAACATGACTAACACGAAAAAAAAGACTGCAATATTTGGTATGAGTTGGTAAAAATAATGTACGAAGTTGGTTGAGTACAAGCTGCTTAAAGTATTTACATGTATGTATATATATATGAGTTGACATGTATCCGAAAAATGAACATGATGAATGATATTGGAAATTATTTTTTTTCAACATTTTAAAAATATTTTATCTCAAGGTTTCAACGTACACATTATGCAGAACAGAAATTCCAAGCAAAAGTTTACTACAAGCATGATCATGATGATCAGCATTCTAAATTAGAAATAAAGAAATTAGATAAAAAAAAAACGTCTTGAACATTGATATTTTTTTGTAATTATCAGTTAGAAAACTGTCTTTAGCTGTGTATTGTAGGCACCGCCTCTACCTACTACTTTAAAAGAATAATAAATGCATACTTTACACACCTAAAGATGGTAAGTACTTGTTACTATTCCTACCTTAGGATATTGTACCACTTTCGCAGTACATATTGTTGTAGGGGTTTCAAAATAAACTTTTTACGTTGGTCTCTCACATGTACTTTTGTTTCTTACAGATTCATTCATATGTAAGATAAATTAAAGTGGAGAATAAACCATCATCGAAGTCAGTCCTACAATTGAAAGAAGGAAGCCACAGATTTAAGTACATAGACAGCTGAACAATCAATAAAGTCAGCTGTAACACAGTTAGAAGGTAGCCAGTAAAGTGGAGAGTAACATTTGTCAGCCTTAACACAGTTAGAAGGTAGCCAGTAAAGTGGAGAGTAACATTTGTCAGCCTTAACACAGTTAGAAGGTAGCCAGTAAAGTGGAGAGTAACATTTGTCAGCCTTAACACAGTTAGAAGGTAGCCAGTAAAGTGGAGAGTAACATTTGTCAGCCTTAACACAGTTAGAAGGTAGCCAGTAAAGTAGAGAGTAACATTTGTCAGCCTTAACACAGTTAGAAGGTAGCCAGTAAAGTGGAGAGATAACATTTGTCAGCCTTAACACAGTTAGAAGGTAGCCAGTAAAGTGGAGAGATAACATTTGTCAGCCTTAACACAGTTAGAAGGTAGCCGTTAAGTGGAGTGTGACATTGGTAACAGTTAACCAGTCAGTCAATTATGGATGGAAATAAAGATCTTCAAAACGTTGCAGAAAAACCAAAGAAGAAGAAATCACAAGGTAATTATTGACTTTTCTTATGTTTGATACATTCATGACATTGTAATTCTTTTTGCATGTTAATTGATTTTTTTTACATCATGTTGTTTCATTTATTTATTTATTTTTCTGTCTGCATTTGATATTAGTTACATAAAAGTGTAAATTTTGGAATGCTAGTTAGATACCTGCATCATGTATAAAAACAGAAGATGTGGTATGATTACAAATGAGACAACTCTCCACAAGAGACCAAAATGACATTATTTAGTAAATAACCAATTTTACGGTATTATCCTAGAACAATTAATTAAATAGGAAAATTTTGGAACTAGAAAATAGTTTTCCTGAATGTTTTATCACAAGTTAAACATGTTTAGGAAATAATGGCTAATTTTTACGGACTCCACAGTTAGAGGTATCCATGCTCATACATTTCATATGCATGTTAATAGTTACCATGGTTACTTGTCAATCATAAGAAATATAGTACTGACAATTACATAAATCATCTTTACATTTAACAGGGAACCAGGCAAAGAAAGAGGGCAAGAAGAAAACTGGTGATAATCAGAGACCAGTCATGTCAAGTACTGTTCAGTACCACCCAGATAGTTCAATCCAATATCAGACAGATAGATTGATACCAGAAGGACAGGGAACCCATCATATTACTGACAGACTTGTTTTTGATGGACAGACACTCAATCAACCAAGACTACATAACCTCCCTCCAAAGAAAAGTTTGTCCCCATCATTTATAGCCTCTCACATTATGGCACAAGAAGGAATGAATCAACCTTCTGAACCATCTCATACAGTACAACATCTTCCTTCTTCTCCAGTTAAAGTTCAAAGTTCAACAGAAAGAATCCCAGACATAAGGTTTATGGGTCAGATTTTCTCCCAGCCTCAGTATCGGTCATTTACTCCACACGGTTTAGAACAGGGTGGACTGCGAGCTCCACATGGATTGGAACAGGGTGGACTGAGAGCTCCACATGGATTAGAACAGGGGGGACTAAGAGCTCCACATGGATTAGAACAGGGGGGAATACGTCTTCCACATGGACTTGACCAGGGTGGACTGTTGAGACAACAATTGTTACATGGAATTAGACCTTCATCAGATTCTTCATTTCATAGACCAACTATTGATCCTTCTCGAGCATCCCCCTCCTATCACAGGGTAGACCCTCCAAGGTCGTCACCCTCCTATCACAGTCCACCACCTAACAGAACTGTACACAATATACCAGGATCTTCTCCACCAGGGGTTGTTGGTCGTGAGAGTGAAAGGATGTCTCCATACCATGTATCCACCATACGTAAGACACCTTCTCCGGCACCTAAACGTGTATCACCAGGTCCTCAGAAGTCTTCCCCATCTCCCAAACATCAACGAATGTCACCAGTGCCAGAGCTATCTTCACATTATCGTCAAGATAGAGTATCTCCTGCAGAGAGGACACAGTTAAGTTTGGAAGAGGCCATCAAATTAATGCAAGGTCACCCTGGAGCAAGTATTCCACAACATTTACTTACACAACTAGGTCAGCAGGTTCCCCAGCAACAAGGTCACCCCGGAGCAAGTATTCCACAACATTTACTTACACAACTAGGTCAGCAACTTCCCCTGCAACAGACCAGATCTGACACTGAAGATGTAACAAAGGTTTGTAATTTTATACACAGATGATGTATATCTTGACACATGTATCATATAGACACCTGTCTGTTGATGAACACTGCATGTGACCCTCTAAATTTGTTGTCGTTTTTGTCATATAGTCATGAAAGTTGCTGTTGTACAAATTTTGTATTAACATATATATACATTTTTTTTGTACGCTGCATTTCTTTTTATTCATATCTAAATAATTTAATTTTGGATGTAACACGTCTTCTGATTGGCTGACGTTATTTTTTTATGAGTCCATAGACATAATTTAGTCATGTGACTGTGACGTCATCAACGTTTCTTCATGATTTTCTAAGGTTTAAAAAGGAATTTAGAATTAAATTATAAGAAATGACTAATATTTTTTCTGTCTTTTCGAAATAACATAAAAAATTTGGTGCACACTGTTAGATAATCTGCTACGCGCGTTATTCAGTGTGCATCAGATTTTTTTATGTTATTTCTTCATAGACAGAAAAAATATTACAGTCATTCCTTAAATGACACATATATAAAAAAAAAAAAAAAAAACATTTATAAACAAATAAGTCTTGATCATGTACATGTTGACACACAGATGATATCAGAAAAAAAACAATATGAAGTCATCCATAACAATGCTACTTTTTAAATACTATGATTTTTGTAATTATACAGTTCATGTAGTTATGAATTATTTTTCTCAACCTTTGGTTTTCACTTATTATGAGTTTGCATTGTCCAGTCATATTAAGAAATAAGTTTTATTACAAATCTGACTTTTACTTGATCTTGCTGTGCATGACTACAAATGCATTTATTACAAGTCTATCAACTTTCACTAGATAATAAGTATATATGTATGTAAATTAATGCATGGAGTTTTCACTTATTCTTTTAAAATTTTCCTGTATGTTCAGAGAGTAGGTGATATTATGTATGAGACCAGTTGTTTTTAAGCATGAAAGCTATGTATCCTCAAATTTCCATAGTAATGGTCATTAGGTGGGACAGATGTCACATATCATATATATATATATATATATCATAATCACTCTGTTTTCAGTTCAGCAGCTATCAACCTTTATACAGTTTTCCTGAGCCCTATCCAAGGGCAGTTCCCCATTCACAGAATGAGCCCTATGCAAGGGCAGTTCCCCACTTACAGAAAGAGCCCCATCAATGGGCAGTGCCCCTTTCACAGACTGAACCCTATCTTAGGACAGACTACAATTTTCAGGTCAGAGCATCCCTCAGCTTATGTATTGGCTTCTGCTAGGGATCATGGGATTTATTTTACAGTTGATGCAAAGATGAAACAGATTCATATTATTACACTGTATTACACATTTTTATGATATTTTTTACTATAAAAATATGGAGATTAGATATGATGGCCAATGAGACAACTATTAACCAGAGTTCAGATGAAACATAGATATAAGCAATTATAGGTAACAGACTAACAGTATGGCCTTCAACAATGAAAAAAAAACATACTGTATAATCAGCATTGAAATGCCATGAAATCTGTTCTTATATGATAAGAAATAGAAAGTAATTACGTGGAGGCAATCAGACATCATACATGTAAGTCAGAGAAAGACTGACTAAACTAAAGACAGACAAAAATCTGACAGCAGGAACACCATCAGAAAGATAAAGTTATAAGTGTTCTAACTTCCTTTTGAGTGGCAAAGATCTTGGTTCCCTTATGGCACTCAGGCTTCCTTTACCAATAAGACTATACATCATCATATATAGAAGGTTATACACCATCATATAAATCATTAATCTATTATGGTGTTTCTCAATTCAAGTAAAAAATCTAATAATATCTCACAATCTGTTATGTCATTAAACCCTTGTGGGATTATTTTTAGGTAAGCATGGTATGTGCATGTGTATATCTAAATATATTATTGTAAAGTTCTATGAGGTTCTTTTATTAAATTAGAATTTGCAAACTGCTTGTGCATGGTGCATACATTTAGCTGTGAAGAGACAGCTGCTTTCCTATAGCATTCCTTTCTCTGTGACTATTTAGGTCTTCCTATAGCATGAGTGGTTATGGTTATGGATGCTTTCGATCCTGCTGAAATATATTATTAATTTGTTCGTAATTTACTAGACACCCACAAAATATATCTTTTGTTACCTTATTCACAATGTTTTTTTAACTTTTTACAAGTTTTATATTAATTATTCTGTATTGCATGGATTTTGATTTTGCCTTATCACAGGTAAGGTATTGACCACTCTTTAGACACCATAATGCTATACACTAAAAACAGGTAAACTCTATAACTCACATAGACATTTCTATGAAGAAGAAAAATCTGATGACTTCCACCTTCCAAGCCAAGATCACCGACATGGCAAGGTATAAACACACGCATGACATGTAAAATGCAACAATGTTTTTGGGATGTTAAGAGGTCTACCAAATGTTCAGTGATGTCAAAACTAACAAAAACAACTTCTTACAGGAGTTATTGCCCTTGAATTACATATTTTACCATTATTTTCATTTTTCACATAATTTTCAAAGAAAAAAACTGGTTATTGATTTGAGGATGTATGACAGGCGGCTTCTTAACAGTGTCATTAACATGAAAACACTTTGATGAAATCTTATTACAGTTAGATCTGCGGTTTCCTGTGACTGAATGAAGGTTATTTTCAATTTTCACAAAAGAACAATAAGAACACTGACCAAACTAAAGCAAGACGAACACCTGACATCAAAACACAGAACACAAAAGAACAATAAGAACACTGACCAAACTAAAGCAAGACGAACACCTGACATCAAAACACAGAACACAAAAGAACAATAAGATCACTGACCAAACTAAAGCAAGACGAACACCTGACATCAAAACACAGAACACAAAAGAACAATAAGAACACTGACCAAACTACAGCAAGACGAACACCTGACATCAAAACACAGAACACAAAAGAACAATAAGAACACTGACCAAACTAAAGCAGTACGAACACCTGACATCAACACACACAACACTAGATTTGTACAGATGATTCTATATATGAAAACCTGACAGTTAACGGATATGTGTGTGTGTGTGTGTTTAAAGCTATCATTTGCACTTCTTTGTATGTACTAATACATGAATAATAACAAACTATAGCTGTAACATTTAATATTACTATAAACAGCAACAGTTAAACTTGCTTTTAACAATTATAACTCAATATATTTTGTTTCAGACCAAAGAAGTGATACATAAACCAGAGAGGTCAAGTAAGCAGTTCATTAGTACTATGTTAGCTAATCAAGCCAAGAGCAGACAACCTGGTACTGTTACACATGGTTTAATGGTAGATACACATGGTGATCATCAAGCCAAGGGAAGACAACCTAATCCTGGTTCTGTATTTCAACCACATGGTTTAATGGTAGATACACATGGTGACCATCATCAAATGTCACAGTTTGTTAAAGTGTCACCTTCAGGACCGAGACTAGTATCACCCCCAGGTTTAGTACCTAGACAGATGGTGCCATCTGGTGGTATGATAAGACAAATGTCTCCCTCTGGTGGTATGCAGCAGCAAATGTCTCCCCCAGGTGGTGCACCACGACAGACTGGAGGACAGATGTATCATTCTACCACTCCCTCTATAGTTCATCCGTCCTCTTTACCACAAACAGCTCAGATGACTACAGCCCTGCTTCAGCCACAGGTCATGACATCAGCAGGGACAACAACAAGACGTATCCCTTCACCCAAACCTCAACATCGACATAAAGACTTTGCTCAGGTGAGTACAAACACAACATCAACATGGACACTCTTACACACATTCTTCGTTCAGAGAAACCTCAACATCAACCTTACCATATTCAGCCTTGAATAGTTTGCACTTGTGCATAGTCCACGCCCCTTACCCCCGACAAATTTTCAGGTAAAAAAACTTTGTAACTTTTAGAAAAGGTCTAATGAAATTCCAGTAATTTCATGTCGTGTTTGGTCTTTTGCAGTATTTTCTTGGAAAAACTTGTTTTCCATCATCAAACAGAAGCTGAAACTGCTTGTAAATGATTCTAGAATGCTTCATGATTATTAAAATAAGTTTGAATCACTAAAAAAACAATTTAGAAACTTGTGTATGATGAAATTTGAAGTTTGAATAGCACGTGTAAAAGAAGAAGAAAAAAAAGATGAGCGTCGAAAATCGTACATGATAGATATCACTAAAATACTACTTTGGAAGTAAAACAATTCCATCCTTATGTAAAACAGTCTTAAATATATCTATCACATTAATGTTTGAAGGGTTTTAAGATAATACAAAGGCCACGGTTTTTAATTTGTTGGTGTACGGATTTTCCCCATGAAAAAGTCGGGTCGGTCGGTGGGGAAAAAAAAAGAAAGAAAAAAATCTTTCAAGACAGAAAAAAATGCAAAATAAATATACATTTCACCTTTCTAACAAAATGTTTTTATGCTATTTTGTCATCATTTCAAATTTTAGTTCAATGAAATATTCTTGCTCAGCTGTCATAAATATTGCATGACATTGTCTAATGCTTTGCCGTAAAAAAGGGGGGTGTTCACAGACAAAGACGAAATTAAATTGTCTTTTCATGATCACAAACAAGAAAAACAAATTCGCGTAGCTCTTAATCAATTCCAGAAAACTTGGTGAGTAATGATCTTCAGAAACAAAAACTGATAAAGAAAAAAATGTAAAAAACGTCGTACGAAAATAAGTTTCAACACACGTGTCAAAAACGTAATAGACTCGTCCACGGAAAAAACGAGAATATCGGGTTAATCTTGTGTCATGCATTCCCGTTTTTTATTCAAATGGACAGTATTTTTTTTTATTATCCATGAAACAAGAAAATTCTAAATGACTTGTTGATATTCAGAACTTTTACTTCCAAGGTGCTTTCCACCTGTCCACATTTGGACAAGTCTATTTCTATGAGATTATGCATCTTACAGACTGATGACAAATAAGGGAAACCAACTTATTGTGTAATGGGTTTAAAACACAGATTTCGTTCCGCAAAATTATTTGCGTAAACGACATTTCAAGGTATAATTGATTTGTCTATTTTTAGAAATGTAAACTGGAAGTTTTATTTTTTCATAACAGAGAGTGTTATCAATTTGATTAGTGATTCATGCATTTCATTTCATAAAAAAAGAAGAATTTAATTATTTTTCAGGGATAATGTATTTGTTTGGGTCGGCGGGAATAAAAAAAGCATGAAAAGCCAATTTTATTTTTATTCTAGGAATCAGCAAAATCGGGTCGACAGATCTGTAAACCAACAAATTAAAATATCCTGGCCAAACCTATTGCTATGGATGAGTTAAAATTATTATTTTGAAAAATGATAAAAGCACCCTCTACAATATCAAAAACAAAGCTGGTGGAACGTAAACAAACCACCTTGCCCTTGAAATTGAACTTGTTCACTTATTTCTTACTTATTGTACTCTATAGTCTGCACCCTGTCTAGAAGGTTCAATTTTGGAGAATTAAACCGGGGACTATAAGGGTACTTAGCATATAATTGATATTAATTAATTTCTATTTCCTCACCAACAAGCCAGAGATACTCTCAGACACAAGCCAGAAATACACCACAGAATATACACACTTTGTGGAATAATACATGTAAAATATATCTATTTCCTTAGGGACAGGTCAAAATACATTACAGAATATATACACACTTTGCTTCATGTGTTTAGGGAATAATATATGTTAATATTTTTTTCCTCGTGCTCAATTAAAGCCCAAAATACTCTATGAATATGAAAACTCTGTTTGGTGAATAATAAATGTTAATATATATTTCCTCAGGCACAAGCTAGAAATACACTACAGAATATACATATACCTGAGAATGCTGGACCAATTAGACAACCTGTGGTGGAACTTGTTAAAATTCCCATACCAAGGTCAACAGATGGAAGTATTCAAACATTCTCTGCCAGTCAAATGACCAGTCTTACTACATATGCTGGTAATCCAACTACACATGTCGGTAATCTAGCTACACATGTCGGTAATCCAGCTACACATGGCGTTAATCTGACAACACATGCTGATAACCTTACTCATTTACCATTCTCACAAATACAATCACACCCTTTTGGTGAAACCATGGCAACAGAAATAAATAAAACATCCCAAGGAATGATAAATCCTTTCACGTTTCCCACCAAACCATCCGTGATTTCACAACCTAAAAGTCAGCCAAGATATGAAGTTATCTCCCCTGTACCACCTGTTATTGAACAAAAGAGGAAGTTGTCTGACATAGAGATGCCACACTTAGATCCTGTTCCCTCACTTCAAAAACAAGCCAGTCCTGTCAAAGTAGAAATGGTCAAAATGGTAAGTAAACTTATTATGCTCAGGAACATTACATTTATAGACATTTGATTTCACTGTGAGTTCTGGGGAGAATAAATTGAATGGCATATTTAAACGTATCATGTCAGTTTCCAAACCTTGAAATGGTTTGTCTTTAAAAAAATTAAGTGTAAAAATCCCACTTTTATTGGTTCATTTGTCAATAATGGGTAATTAAATACCTGATATAAAAATTTGATCTCCAGTCGCGGAGCAGTAACAACAAGACAATTATTTCAGATTTGTGTTACGCCTTTTGGATTTTTTTTCTATTTATGTTGTATTCCACAAGGTTCAGTTGAACAGGTTAGACATTGAGGCATGTCAAGTGTGTTAATTCATGGACATTCTTTGATAATTATAATGTGACAGGATTTCTTCGTATTAAATTATAAACATAATTTATTTGGGTTTGCATGATACTCAAACATTGTATACATAGTGTATAGAAGTTCACTTCTGATATGTTTTTATATTTCAGAGAAACCCCTTCAATATGAGGTTACAAAACTTATCAAATCTACCAACAAACTCAATGTATAGATCTACATATAGAGCTCATAGCATGGCTGTTCATAGAGCCAAGTAAGTAATACAAAAAGCAACATATCTCTGACTGAAGTTAACATTGAACCAGAGTTTACTACTTTAATTGGCTGATATAAATTTGCAAATGATTTTATATTTGTTACATTTTTTAAAATTTATAGCTTGTTGAAATGATAAGTGCTGATTTTGGTCTTCATGAAATGACATTTTTACTCCTTATGTTATGTAGGGAGGAAAAGGGTTGTAAGTTTGGTCCTGTTTTCTATGCATAATATGTTTAAGCAAATTATTTTCATTTAACTTGTTTCATAGCAAGAAAAAGTTAAATTTTTTGAGAGGCTTATATAAACAAAAATTAAATCCCTTACGATACCAGGCTAATTTGTATGCCAGACATGTGTTTTGTTTACAAATGACTCATTGGTGACTCATAATAATTTTTTTTAAAAAGCCAAATCAAGCAACAAGTTGAATAATACTAAGGATCAGAATTTCCTCAAAGTAACTTCTTATATATGATATATGAATAAAACTAAAGATTGAGAAAAAAAAATAATTTGAATGTTGATCAACTCTTACAATTTCTCAAACAATTTGATTTTAATGAAATGTTAAAACATGAATGATTGATGGTTGCAGGGCTGGTCTGATTACAAGTACAGCTAAAACACTGGACTTACTAAGACAGAATCTACAGAAATTTATAAACAAAGAAATAGATGTCATAGTCAAAGAATATTTAGATGTAAGTACATTTGCAATTGACTAACAAACTTGAATGTGATTATATAACCACACAGTCAAACAGTACTTATATGTAATTACATTTCAAAGTCAAGCAATTCCACATATTCAAACGAACCTTACATGTAATTACATTGTCAAATGTATATTTAATCAGTTCTTAGATCTAATTACATTACCATATAGTTAAACTGTACTTTTGCAACTACATTATAACAATGTCAAACAGTACATAAATTTGGAGATAGCAAGTAGTTTTCACAAAGACAAATAGTGGTTAGAATATTATCGTCACCAAGACATACAGTGGTTATTTTTGAAAGAAATTAAAACTTATAAAGCTTGACTGTTTTTAACTTGACTTTATAATCTGAATATAAAAAAGAAGATGTGGTATGATTGCCAATGAGACAACTCTTAACAAGAGACCAAATGACACAGAAATTAACAACTTTAGGTCACTGTACGGCCTTAAACAATTAGCAGAGACTGAGGTTCTTTTACAAGAAAAACAAAATTAAAAAACTCTACTGCATTTTAAAAAAACATGACTTGTTCTTTATATAGAAGTTTTTCAAGCCTGGAATAGAGAATATAAAAAGCAATAATGGTGAGAATTCAGTAACAGATGAACACGTACAAGCTGTGTGTAGACAAATTCTAGAAGAGGTAGGTTAACAGGAGGCCCTGAACATGTACAAGCTGTGTGTAGACAGATTCTAGAAGAGGTAGGTTAACAGGAGGCCCTGAACATGTACAAGCTGTGTGTAGACAGATTCTAGAAGAGGTAGGTTAACAGGAGGCCCTGAACATGTACAAGCTGTGTGTAGACAAATTCTAGAAGAGGTAGGTTAACAGGAGGCCCTGAACATGTACAAGCTGTGTGTAGACAGATTCTAGAGGAGGTAGGTTAACAGGAGGCCCTGAACATGTACAAGCTGTGTGTAGACAGATTCTAGAAGAGGTAGGTAACCATGTGGCCCTGAACATGTACAAGCTGTGTGTAGACAGATTCTAGAAGAGGTAGGTTAACAGGAGGCCCTGAACATGTACAAGCTGTGTGTAGACAAATTCTAGAAGAGGTAGGTTAACAGGAGGCCCTGAACATGTACAAGCTGTGTGTAGACAGATTCTAGAGGAGGTATGTTATCAGGAGGCCCTGAACATGTACAAGCTGTGTGTAGACAGATTCTTGAAGAGGTAGGTTCTCAGGGGGCCCTGAACATGTACAAGCTGTGTGTAGACAAATTCTAGAAGAGGTAGGTTAACAGGAGGCCCTCAACATGTACAAGCTGTGTGTAGACAAATTCTAGAAGGGGTAGGTTAACAGGAGGCCCTGAACATGTACAAGCTGTGTGTAGACAAATTCTAGAAGAGGTAGGTTAACAGAAGGCCCTGAACATGTACAAACTGTGTAGACAAATTCTAGAAGAGGTAGGTTAACAGGAGGCCCTGAACATGTACAAGCTGTGTGTAGACAAATTCTAGAAGAGGTAGGTTATCAGGAGGCCCTGAACATGTACAAACTGTGTGTAGACAAATTCTAGAAGAGGTAGGTTATCAGGAGGCCCTGAACATGTACAAACTGTGTGTAGACAAATTCTAGAAGAGGTAGGGTAACAGGAGGCCCTGAACATGTACAAGCTGTGTGTAGACAAATTCTAGAAGAGGTAGGTTATCAGGAGGCCCTGAACATGTACAAACTGTGTGTAGACAAATTCTAGAAGAGGTAGGTTATCAGGAGGCCCTGAACATGTACAAGCTGTGTGTAGACAAATTCTAGAAGAGGTATGTTACACTATGTTCAATTGGTTTTATAGATAAGTACTTTTATTATATACTCTGTGGTAAAAACAGATAAATTGTATGTGTAATACGGTCAACTGTGCTGTATCAGCCATCTATGATGATATTGATTCAGTTTAATGAACCTATTAAGACATGTCAATATTCAGTCTAATTAAAATCATTACTCTGATTTGCAATTTTTTATTTATATGTCACGTATGGGTGCTTAACATTGCAGTAAACTAGAGCCATGTTTATAAATTGGCATTTGTCAACTTCAATCTAATTTGATGTAATATTTACATTTACTTTGTAGGCAAAAAAGATGTACACAACAGAACAAAGGAGTACCACACCTGTACGAGATGAAAATACAGTAAGTTGTTTTATCTCATAGTGTAGAGGTCTATAGGGGAGGGGCACTACAGATGTTAGGGGAGGGGGCACTGGCCAAAGGAGTACCACACCTGTACGAGATGAAAATACAGTAAGTTGTTTTATCTCATAGTGTAGAGGTCTATAGGGGAGGGGCACTACAGATGTTAGGGGAGGGGGCACTGGACAAAGGAGTACCACACCTGTACGAGATGAAAATACGGTCAGTTGTTGTTTATCTCATGAGATGAGAATACGGTAAGTTGTTTTACCCCATAAATGCATCTTAAATGGCAATTAGTGTTTCAGAATGATTAGTTTAAATACATCTTCTGGAAAATAACAAAATGTCTGTGAAAATTTGTTTAAGCTGTAAGCAGAGAATTTCTTTTCAAAATTGTTTGTCTCCACCAGGAATTGAACCTTGGACCTATGTGTTAACTGACTTAGCCAAAGAAGTACTTCCTGAGCTCAACCACTGATGGTTGACTTAGTATCTACCACATATATTTATAGGGAAGCAATCATGTCACAAAGCTTATAAAATATGTTTTATTTGATTTGATTGTGAATGGAATGTAAAAAGTATATGACAAATGTAACAGATATATCAGTTTTAATCGAAAGAGCCTCTTTTTCAATATTATTTGAATGTGTTATTTTGAAATTAACTTGTTTAAGTAATGCCACTGGCTGATCAATTCTTGGACATGTTTAATGTGGTAGCTCTCTGATTCTGTATTTACAGAAGACCAATAGTCTGTGCTAGCTACACTGATGAATTAAATATTGAAAAACTAAAATTACTTGTAACTTACTTAAGATTTAAAATATGACTTACAGCCCATACCACTGAACAGAAAGAGAAATGCCTCTGATACAGATTCTGAGAAGAGTGTGCCGTTTCAACCAAGAAAGGTCAGTAGTATTGTATAACAGAGTATGTTCTTATTAAGGGGTAACAATTGTCCTTCTATACAGATTACAATAGAACCTCATATTGAAGAAATTAATTTCATCCGAAACTTAATAGAGTGGAGGTATTTGTCGTTCAATATCCCTTTTAAAACTTGATTATACTCCACAGTCCCATCAATAAAAAATGGACATAAATTTGCCATGATGTGTTGAAGTTAAATGTAAAAGAAATTTTGAAGGAAAAAAAACATTTCAGTTCAAGGTACACTATTAAAATGATACAACTTGATGGACTCTTGACCTCTAATTGAGTCCTTCTGACTATAACTGTACTTCCTTGACACTTGATGGACTTGCAATCTCCATTGAGTAAAAACATTATGCCATGCTGTGCAGTCATCAAAATTTGGAGCAAGATTATCGTACTTAGGCTCAAAAATCAACTACTGTAAATTCAGAAATTAATGCGAGGTTTTTATTATTGCGAAAAATGCGACTGAGTTGTAAACGCAATAATTTAAACTCGCATTTTGAAATATTTAATATGAATTTAACAGGATTTTTCTCAAAATCGTAAAAATTAGAATTTCATTTAAGTCTAAAATGACAACATCGCAATAATAAATGCAGGCAATGATTTATGAATTTACAGTAATCAAAATGCTGGATTTAGTGTTTCGAACACAATTTTGTACTCTGAGTACTGAGTAAAGTTTTATGACTGAGAGCCCATTACAAATATACTTCTTTAAGCTTGGCGCTTGCTTTTATCTTGTGATGAAGATTTTTTAATGTTTGCATAGTACAGCAGCATACACAAAATAACAAAAAACTGATTAAAACACCGAGTCTATATAAGTTGATAATCTTCTAGAGGATTGAGATGATATCTCTTTTCTTAAATAAACAACTTGATCCATCCCTGGCTTTGATCTAACTGTGTATTTGGCAACTTACTATGGTTTATTTCTTTCAGAAAAAGGGAAGGCCTCCAATTTATTCCTCAGGGTAAGTAATAGTTGTACTGATAAAAAAACCAGTTTATTCCTCAGGGTCCAATAGTAATTAGTGAAGGCAGTCCTCCACCAATTTATACCTTGGGGTCCAATAACAGTTTGTAATTACATACCACCCTGAGATGCTAGTTTTTTGTTATAGCATATTGCTGTCTATTATTTCCTCATAGTAAGCCATAGTCTGCCATGATAAACCACTGTTTATACCTCAAGTGGCTGTTTGTTTGTATTCAAATAATTATAGATTACTGTTGGTCATCGCAATGAGATTGATTTTCTCTCTTGAGTCAATTCGGTGAAAGTGAGAAAAGCAATCGTATTTAGATGACCCGTGATAATCTTTTTGTCGCTATTTTACCTATGCTCCCTTAGTTTCTAGCGATAAAATTTCAATCAAATCACTCGACTGCTGAGATATGAAATTATCAGTCAGTAAGATCAAAGGAAAATTTTGTTAAAATAGTTACTGTAAACCAACTTATTTTCGCGGATACTTTATTTTGCGTTTAGCCCTTTCTATTCCACTTTGCGGCTATTTAATTTCGCGATATTCTTTAGTATTTTATGTAGTCCAATAAGGAAAGATCCCAGTTTTACGAATTCATGACGATTTATATTCGGGTAATTAAAGCAATTGCTTTCATGCCGTCGCGTATGGCCATCTTTGTGACCCAGATCAGAGACTCCGCCCAGATCAAGCCATAGTATTTTGTTAAACAGGCTCCTGGTCTGTCATTCTTAAACACCAATGTATGTTTTCTAATGCAATACATAGCTTGAAACTTTTGAAGAACGTTAGTGGATTTAAGAAGTTGCAGCATACGTTCTTGTAGATGTATTTTTGTATTTAGGGGGACAACCGTTTGACTATCAAAAAACATAGACGTCCGAGTGAAAAAAATGCATTTTTATACCTGCGATTCCGTTTTCCGTTCGTACGATTTTTTTAACAAAATATGGAATCATTTCAGTTGTTGATTTAGTATTGAAAATTTGACTGAATTATCTTTTATAATATACGGTTTTATATATGTTTAATTGGTGTTTTTTTAAGAAAGAGGTCAGGTGCTCTTGTTCATTCATAAAATTGTCGTTCATTCATAAATTTATCGTAAAATCAAAATCACTACACAGGTTATCAGGTTATACGTAGTGTCAAATGATTACCTGTAATCTAAAAATAGACAAAGTTAACTGACCTATTTTGTTGATTTGTTTACGCAAATAATTTAGAGGAACGAAACCCTTGTTAAAAACAGATAACAATAAGTTTGTTTTCCTTTTTTGTCATAACTCCGTAAGATTTATCGATCACCTTACTAATGAAATGGACCCGTCCAAACGTGATAATTGTAATATAATTGTGTGTGGATAGGATCTCACTGTATATAGTCTCAGCACTTCAAAGCATTTGGTGGAGGCATCACTGTATATTAGAAAGCCACAAGTTATACATACTAGCGTATGGTTCCTCTACAAAGAGGGTTAAAGATACAGAGGTAAGGTAAGGTAGGATAGATGCCAATTAAGTCCAGATGAAGAGATATTTACAATTTGGAATTTTCTAGTTTCATAGATTAAAAAAAGTACATCCTTTTTGGATATCATATTCAAAACTGGGTATGCATGACAAATGATAAAACCATTATCCTCGTCTTTCCAATGGACGAGTCTACTACGTTTGTTGACCCTCAACGGTCCACAGTGTTTGCAATTTTATTTCACATGTTTTCGAAATATTGAAGATCATTTTCACAATGTTTCCTGAAAATTGGATAAATATCAAAGCAACTTAGAGCTGTTTGTTCTTGTTCGTTTAATGACGATTTGATGTCATGTTTGTCTGTGATGGCCCCTCTTTTCGGGATTGCACGAGAATTATAGTTATCTCGTACCGCATGAGGATGACACATATCAACTGAGCAATAATGTTTGGGACTTAGTTTTTAAGAAATGATGACAAAGTAACATTATGAAAATATTTTTAGTCAGCTATTTTATTTATTTTTTACATGTTTATGTCTTGTAAAATATTTTGTTTCTTTCCCGTTTTTCAACATTTGCGTCTGGAAAGTTGAAATGTTTTTACTGAAGTGTTAAATTTAAATTAATTATGAAAATTAAATCAATAAAGGAAATTATTGCCCAGTTACAAACACTACTAGGGGATAATCCATTATAATTTCTCTTGGAGTTATATGTTTCAGCACATGTATATTTGACCCCAACTTTAGCCTGGTAAACGTGTTGTCTCCTTGTGAAATATAAAACATATTAAAAATGACTTTCTGCTAACGTCTTTAATTGATATAAAGTTAAAACCTTCTTAATTCTCACTAGACAACACTCCTGTCATGTTTAATTCTTAAATATATGTGGATGAAAAAAAAGTCCCCAAAACATAAACATGGCAGCAATTGCTTTTACAGCCTTTCAGGCTTTGATTTTTCTTCTTGCGAAAGACGTGAAAATAAATCGCTTGCGAAAATTAGTTGGTTTACAGTATATTTCTATGTATCTATATTAGCCATATTTCTCATTGTTGTATATAAACTGGAGTTTTTTTAAATCTCAGTATATGTTGTTATTCACAGGAGATCTACACCATCCAAACCTGCCAAAGCCAATGAACCGGTCAAAAGAGAAGGTCCTAAGGTAACTGACCACTACCACCAATTTATCTCAGTCATCACATGATCAAAAAATTAGTAAATGACTCATTGTCTCTATTGTCACTTAGAAAGTCCCATATAAATCTTATATGTGTTTTCCACAATAGTATAATATGATTATTTAACATAAACCAAACAAGGCATGTAAAAGAGGAAAAGGTGTATAAACTACTGGTGTCACTTTTTATTTGGAAAAATATGCAAATTAAAAGAAAAAAGTTGAACGGCTTTTGGTCAAATGAATAATTTTAGGAGGAAAAAGTATTGATACTAATAAGGTTCTCAAAATTACCTGACTGATGAGCAGAGAGCTGGAAGAACTTTCAATTTGTAACAAGATTTTAAATATGCTTAAACAGTTACAATAAAGAGGGAAAGACAATCTAATTATCTAAACTTACAAACACCTCTATATTTAATCTCTCCTGTTAGACTTTTAAAGAACTTAACCTTTTTAGTAAAATTTTACCAGAAATTTGTGTCACTGAACATTACACAAGCAATAATCAGTTTACCCTATTATTATCTGATTACAGTGGGATTCTAACAGACTGGATTCTAATACACAATACATTATGGGAGCCAGGGCAAATAAGTAAGTATACTGTATGTAAGTTCTTAGTGTTAATCATTTCAATTGTCTTTTCAGTGAGGGTTTTTTTCAGACCTGTTTGTATAAAAATTAATATATTTGTGAATTAAGTATTTGTCTTTAATGATAGGATTTTGCTGTATTCATGTATGTTTGGTTAAGAATGATATTTCTTGTAATTTTCCAATAAGTAGTTATTATTAATGTAATTTTCAGAGCACTAGGATTAGGGGCGACTAGAGGTAGAATATATATTAAACATCCTGATGTATTTAAGGTTAGTATTTTATATGGTAGGTACCATCACATAATGTCTCATTGTTTATGTTCTCCACTCAATATTAAGCATAATAGAACTAAAGAACTTCATGTAAATGTAATCCATTTTTTTTTTCTTCAGAATGCTGTTGATCTCAATATACTGAAAGAAAATGGCTAAATGAAAACTAAGGACAGTAGTACATGTCGTATGAGATGTTTAAAGTTGTAATTATGCTCCCACTGTAGCTGAGGGGCATTAAGTTTTACCCTAGCCCGTCTATATGTACACATGTACCAAAATTTGTTTCCATTCTCTAACTTAAGTTTGGTTCAACAAAATGTTATGAAACTTATACACAATTATTATAACCACAAAACACAGATCAAAGTCACTTTTACTGTTCTAGAGTTATGCCCCTTTACAAATGGAAATATTTCTGAAATATTTGTTTCTGTTCTCTTTCTTTAGTTTGCCTAAAACAAATGTTATGAAACTTATAAGCATGGCTTATTACAACAAAACTCAGATCAAGAACCAATTTTGGTAGCATCACTTTTACTGTTCTCAAGTTATGTCCCTTTATGAAGTTACATGCAAAAAAGGGGGAGGGCATCCAATGGACACATTCACTATTTATTTTTTAATACTGTTTATGTTTTCAGTATTGTGGTGACCAGGATGACAAACAATGGCTGTATGAGAACCATAAGATGCCAGCTACTGGGGGGAAAGCTTACATGATGTTACTTGAGGACGTTAAAGACCTGGCCGAGGATGATGAATATAGGTAAATAATGTGACTATCCTGATGTCAATAATCATAGAAAGGGGACTTATACAGAATAAGTCATTGCAGTATAGAAATATGTCATGTCTGCACAATATTGAAAATGAACACTATCATTTGTATAAAGATAGGTCATGTGTACACAATTATGAGATGTGGACAGTAGCATCAATATGAAAATAGGTTAAATGTGCATAAAAATCAAATGTGAACAGTCACATAAGTATAGAAATAGGTCATGTGTACTAAATACTAAAATGTGAACAGTAACATTAATATAAAAATAGGTCAAGTGTGCATTATGATAAAATGTGGTCATTCACTTCAGTATAAAAAAGGCTGTTTGTATCGTTATGTTTTTAGAAACAATGCCAATGTTATGATGGATGAAATAGTAGGATTCTGTATTCCTGATTGGATGACAGAAAAGGTCAAAGTTCAAATGGAAAGTCTCAGAACAGACAAGGGCAAACAGCGTAGTAGGTCCACAACTCCAAATGAAGGACAACTTGGCATACAAGTAATTATAAATATATGTAACATAATATAATATAAATTTTTATCTTTCAAATTAAGGTTCAATCCAAATCTGCACACTAGATTTTTGGGTAACATGATTTTGATATTTTTTGAAAGTAGTACTTAAAGCTGGTTATTTCTTATGCAATTTTCCTTTTTAGCTCATTGTGTGCCAGTCTTAGCTATGCTCATAATTTTGTGTTCCTCTTTCATAGTCTGTCAACTTTACAATTTTATTCCTTTGAAACTGCTTGGCATTATTAAAACAAAACTAAGCCACTCCTCATACTGTGGATTCTTTATTATTAATCAGATACCAATTTTAGTTTGTTTTTGTGGATACAGATGAACCAGGAATTCAAATGTTCATCAACTTACACTTTTTCTATAGGCTTAGTGTTGAGGGATTGGCAAAACCATGAAATCAAATACCCATGAAAATGCAAGACTTGTTTAATCCAAGAAAATTGAAACTCACGAAAATAAGTGAATCCACAGTAGCCAAAAAGCAATCAAAATATATCTATGTCAACATTTAGTTTTTGCAGTTATTCAAGTAAGCATAAACTGCCTTTCAGACAAAATTACCAAAAATACACATAGACAAACAGCATTCCAATGTCATCCATAGATGCAGATTTCCAACCTTAAGATAGGTTCTGTAGTCTCCCTTGAATATGCAAAGGCATATTTAGTTTATATAACACACTACATTTACTCTATTTTCTAGGATGGAAGTGATGCTTATAAAGATATACCATTCTCTGCATTCAGCACTGCGAAAAGCTCTCCACATAAGGAGGAGATACAGGTAAGGAATTGAAAAATATGTCCGTTTTAACACCCAAATATCTACTATAAGTACAGACAAACTGATGCATCTAGAAAAGTTTTATGGCATGGCAGGACCTTAATATATAAAAGAAATATAAAGTCTTTGATTCAGAAAATTAATGACTTACCTGGATTTTGATGTGCATTTTTTTCCAGTTTGCAGAAGATCGCAAAATAAACAAACACACAAGTTTCATTTTATATTATCCACTCAGTTGCACAGTTTAAATCACCTATTTTTTACAGGTGTCTATTGTCCGTCTTTTGTCCATTTAAACCAATACTACTCACAACATGGATTATATGAAGGGAGCTTCTCAAAAGTTTTCCCAACTTAGTTTTTTTTTGCACCTTCTGTAGGAATGAAAAAAATGAATAGCTAAATCATTCAAGATTTCATCATTTAGATCCAGCCATGCCTTATAACTTTCTCAGGTGCCCAGGTTTGTCTGTACTCAGAATAAAATGGTAGTGTAAATACGGCCATTTTAGCCAAAGGTTATCATGAACCTTAATTAGAGGACTGCTACTCACAAGGAAGCTATTAAACCAAGAGTTCCAAATGGTGAAGTTGAAATCATCCCTTCCTAAATTTTACATACGCCATCACGAGTTGGTTGACCGTTATTGAATAACCGTTTCACAAATGATATGGGATACTTTCCCTATGTCGAAACTACAATACCCTTTCCCTTTTCACAAATTTGACCACCAAATTAGACTATTTACCAGATTTGTAATAACATAAGCAACATGTGTAGCAGGATCTGCTTACCCTTCTGGAGAACCTGAGATCACCCCAAGTTTTTGGTGGGGTTTGTGTTGCTTAGTCTTTAGTTTTCTATGTTGTGGCATATGTACTATTGTGTGTCTCTTTGTCTTTTATTTTTAAGCCATGGCATTGTCAGTTAATTTTCTATCTATGAGTTTGGCTCTTCCTCTGGTATCTTTCGTTCCTCTTTTAATTACTATATTTATTATAAAAGCATACATATTTTGTATATTGATATTTTAAATAATGACTGCAAACCTTATTTAATTAAAACATTATGTTTCAGACCTCTCCAGTTGATACAGAAATGGAGTTCCTAACAGGGGGAGATAATGGCGATCACAACAACTTATCTCCCTTTAATTTGACTGGTGGTTTTGATGATGGAATTTCACCCTCTGCCTCAGATTTAGATACACTAGATGAAGCTCCACTCAGCGCTCCTTTTGACTTTACTAAATGATAATAGATACACTAGACGAGGCTCCACTCAGTGCTCCTTTTGACTTTACTGAATTATAATAGATGATAATAGACACACTAGATGAAGCTTCTTTCAGACTACATTTTGACTCTATTAAAGAATGATGGATGCACAAGATTAATCCCTACAAGAGCTCATTTTGAATCAACTAAATATACTATGATTTTCTATGAAAAAAAAGGATAATTGTGCAGTGTAATTTCAGAACAATATAGGGTACATTGTGTTAATTGATTCTGAAAGAATAACGCAATGCACCAAATCATTTAATAACTGTTATGATCTTAGTTTGATTTACAAATTGAAAACCATGAAATATACAAAAATAATAATAACATGGCTCTATCAACTCACTTATTTATCACATGCATTACGATTATTTGTTGATTGCTTGTTATGGTCACAATCAGTAAACTTGGGTAACAAAACTCAAAAGCTAATTGGAACCTCAAGTTTCAGATCAACAGTCCCTAAATGAAATATTTTTTTATTAGTCTTACTTTTTTGATTTGTATAAATGTTATTTTAAACATGCATAGAGGACTTATTCTTGGGTATATACAAGCATTAGCTTTGTAAAATTCTGCAGATTATGATTACATGATAATAGTTTCATATGGCCGTGACATTTTTCTGATTGAATGCCCAGTTAAAATAATTGTCAGCATATTACCAACAAAGCTATACATTATCATGATCGTTCTGTTTTACATTGTGGAATATTGTACATAGACGAAATCTGTTATTGATGGTTTTTAATGTTTTGCTTTATGATATATCATAAATCAATTTTTAAATGACTAAATGTGCAATAATGTTCAATATTAAAAAAAATCACAAAAACTTTTTAATCTGTGTTTTGATTATGTTTAACATTAACAATATTGTTTTATGGTTTTTAGTATTACCAAGAAGGCAGCTATTTAATTATCTTTCTTTTAATACTGGTAATATAGTGTGATTATTGTTGTTAACAGTAGTGAATTAAGATGTATTACATACAAATATGTTTTACCATGTTATATCATAATTAGCAAGAAACATAGATAGAAAACGTTGTTGCAGACATTATTTTTCATATTTCTATTCAGTATATATTAATATTACATTGTCCATGTGTTCTTTAATACACTAATCTAGTATTTTTCACCTCTAGCAAAGAATTTCCATCTCTGGTAGAGTTAATCTGACCTTGACTTCATTTACCAGGTCACTTGAAGCTTGACCTGAAGCTTGTAGTTGCATAATTAAATACCAGTACAATAAGGATTATAGGTAAAACAGGCAAAACATTTCAGCCTGTGCACTCTTGTTTCTGTATTTAAATGGTCATGAATTTCTTAGGAATTTGTCCCTGAAGAAAGATTTGCATTCTGACTATGCTACCAAGTTATTATTATAGAATTTAAAGTTGTATGGATTTAAATTGTTAATGATTGTATTTTATGTTTTTAGAATTTTATTGTTATTGAGTATTGTTTGTTTGTTTTTATTTAGTAGATGTTTACTCAGTTACATACTCTTCTTTTTAAATCATTAAAAGTGTAATCATGTATTTCTTGAATTATTTATTAAACTTGACCAATTCTTATCTGTTGAATCATTGCATGTACACATTTCCCAAAGTGAGTTAAGTTTGTTGTGAGTAAAATTTCTTTCTTAGGATTGATAGAATTGTGTTTTAATTGTAGTGTGACAATTATGACTTTGTAATTCCTGCTTTGTCATTCAAATATCTTGAATTTATCCAAGAAAGTTTTAAATATAATGTTATGGTTTATTAATTATGACAATGATACTATTGGGGCTTAATCAAACATTGTAATTTAAACAGAACATAATCATACTGTTTTTAAAAAATGAAATTTTACAAATACCGGACACCTAGGAAATTCAAAATGGAACTTCCCTTATCAAATGAATAAATCAAAAGCTCTTCACATCAAACGTATTGATAACAACTGTCATAATCCTTACTTGGTACATGCATTTTCTGATGTAGAAAATGGTGGATTAAACCTGGCTTTACAGTTGGAAGGCAAACGCCTGAATCTGACAGATAGAGGTCAATTTGTCGACAAAAAAAGAACCCGTATGTAAAATGTTTACGCCCACAAACAGCGCCACCTATAATTTTTTCTACGGCATCTTTGAGAACGATGTCCCATTCTGTAATAAATTAAAACATTAAATTAACTAAAACATAGAAAAGTAATTGTAAAACACAAATTAAAAGATATATTTGCAGATGACTGTTTATGCATGATACGCTGGCAATGTGCGCAATGTCCTTTAATCCAAGACTGAAAATTAGTTTGTTTCCTACGTCAAGATGGCGGATTTCAATGTTTACATTTTTTCACCTATTTATAATCTGACACAAATTCGTATCCAATCATTTATTAGCAATTTTATTATTGATCTTTAAATATCATCCAATTACATTTGCCGTTAGAAAGTGGCTACACGTTACCAGCCGTCGTTACAAAGTAGCCATGTGTTTTGTGGGGATACCTTGGGAATGTTGTGTATTCAAAAGTTACGGTAAAAATCAATGTTATCTTCCTTATATTTCCATGCATACACAATTTATAACAGCAAATCCATTCTTAACAGACCCCTTAAGGTAAACGGACATATTTAACTGTCTGATTGAGCAACAATTCGTGTAAATAAGCCTTATGGGTCGTTTTGAATTCAATCACAGCAGACAAACACGTGGTAGATTGTTTATGTTTGACAGTTTGTTTACCTGAATTACACGTTGATGTTACTATATACTTACCAATAACCTTTATCGTGTTATACTTTCAAGAGTAATATAATAAATCTTACTCAAGAAATACGTCTAGGTAGGCGCAGGGACTTCCTTTTCTTTTTCCTTAACTAATGAGAGTGTAATGATACATTACAGCATTTTTTTGCATTTGATATATTTCATGTACATGTACATTTTATGTACACAAAGAACAATAAAGTAAAAGAACGTACATGGGTTTAATTCCCACCCTAGGTATACGTTTTGACTCTCATAACAGGTTGGAACAAATAGAGCAGATAGCAATTGACAATAATGTAATGCTAAAATGCTGATTGATGGGGTCAAATCATCAACATCATTTTTTCTAGTATACATCAACTCCCCTAAGGATAAGTCATACTTTACTAAGAGTCCAGTGGCTAAGTCCTGTCTTTTTTGCCTCTGATATTTACTTATTTATATTTTAATTTCTAATATTCTCTTGTGCATGTAGTAAGGCAAAAGCTATTGTTACTCTTATTTTCCTCATTTGCCTTAAAACAATGGAATGTATTGATTGTTGATGTATGTAAAGTGACTTGTAATTTAACTGTCACTGCTAAAAGAGACTTGGACTCTGATGATAAGTGTCCAGACTGTTATCTCATTGGCAACTATATCATAAATGTCAGTTTCCCCTTTATAAGTTAAAAGAATTTAATAATAATATAATAACAAGTTGTAAAAAATTTGAAAAGTTCAGCACAAGGGCCAAATCTTATTGGCTTTTCATTTAAGAAAACCTAGAGGCATTGAAAAGTGTTGCAATTTAAAATAAATGGTTTGAACTCAGAAAACTATCAATATATAGAGTACAGATATTGTTTTAATTGGGCCTTTGGGAATATTTGCCAGTTAATTGAACTTTGAAGATATAATTGTTATATGCCTTTTCAAATAAATGTGTGGCTCTGCACTGGCTGTGGTTTAAAATCTAAGAATGAAGTTGGTTATCTTCATATTTATCTGATTAATATCAACATAATTGTTCCATTATATATACATATATATAAATCATTGTAATACATGTACATTACTTTGCTCTTCATATGCCCTATAACAGTGTTTAATTGGAATAAAGTATCTTGTCTTAACCACATTTCTTTATTTTAGTATTGACAGGTTAACTTTTAAAAGCATTTAAAGTCAGTGAGTTGATGACAAGCTCAGTTAATGATTGTAAATCCAGATATTATGAGTTTATTTTTATAAAAATAAATAATGTGATTAAACTGGTTATCTCAATTAAAAGAACTGACATTCTGCTTTGATACTATGAGATTATTTTTGATATATCAGAATAATAAATTTCCCATTGTTGTCCTTTTTCAATAAAATTCTTAACATACTGTTTTTAAGTCAGTTTTGTTTTTGTCTGAGACTACTATAACATGGGAGGTGACCACAATCTCTATGTTATACATTGAAGTATAGTCTCAGGTTTTTGTAGTCCAATTGACTGCATTTTAGAGCAGATAAATGTGAATTTGGATTAAATTTAAAGTCATTCAGTATATCTAATGACATCATACCACTATTTTATTTCATCAAAGCATTTTCAAATTTTATTTACTGGTCAGCTTAGGTTATCATCCAATCAATAATTTAATTGAAAGGACTTACAGTTGGTTAGTTGGTTGCAGGACTTTTGAATTCAAATATAAGAAAGAAGAAAAAATATAAAGCAAAACTTGAAATATTACATATAATAGGATTTATGATAACTGCAGGATAGCAGATTGCAATGCTGCTTTTGTTCAGTTATCTTTGTGTTGATTATTATGTTTTAAATCCCTTTCTTAGGGTCTTTGAATTTGATTTGAATGTTCAGATTTTTTTCTCTTGTCAGATTAAGACAAGCAACAGAACTTGTACAACTTATGTAGTTTCTTATCTCAGGGTGAATCCAGAAAATTTAAAACATAAGTGGTGGTATTCTCAACCATAATAACAAGGATAAAAAGGTGGTTCCAACTATATGCATGATCCCATTCAAATACATTAATCTTCCATAAAGATGAGGTTCCAATCACCATGCAGACTCCCTGAGATCTGCAACTGTATCTTAAAGCAGCTATAATAAAACAAAAATTGTACATGTACTTCTGGCCACTGCAGATTGATTTATTTTCAATCTATGGTATTAAATGCTCACAATTTTGAAGACTATTTCCCTTTTTCCATATTTTTGTTTAAATGTAATCTTCTGCTTCTGCATCTATTGTAACACAGGTTCTTCTGACAAATGACTGATAAACCCATCTTGTATCCTTCCATCAACTAAAAGGGTGTTTGAGAATATATATATACAATAAGTTCAAGTATTTTGTCAAGAAAAAGTCAGTCTGTTATAAAATGTAGGTAATTGTCTTCTATGGAAGTGTTCAAAAACCTGTAAGAACTTGAAAAAAAATGTCATATTCAACCTTTCCATGGCTATTTTAATGTTACAACAGTAGAGGAACATAGAATATTGAAAGGTATTCAAGAACTCGTCGAAATAGATCTGCAATCATTAATTTTACTCAAATTTACTGTTGTGAACTTGCAATATCATACGATGCGCGTACCGAGTTATCTCCCTTTGATCTCCGCTTCGCCACGAATAAACTGACACAATTGCGTATCCGGGGTTTTTGTGATCTGATATTGAAATAGTAGGAGCAAAATATGGTTTTACTTCATATTTTATACCCCTCAACACGTTACCAAACCTATTTAAGGATTTATTACGGATTTTCCGTGGACCTACGCAAATTTTCAGAAAAAAAGTTTCACTTCACTCGTGAATTTATAACATTTTAACAATACTTTTTTATTATAATTATATAAAATAAGAAAGCTTATTGAATCTAGAATTGAACACTTTGGTTTTTATTAATGTACGAGTTCAAATAAGACGATACGAGTCCAAAAACCACGAGGCATGCACGTTTTCAAAAAAATCGTAAACTCTGACCTTTTATCACGTGACCAATGTCTTGAACTTAGAAGCCATTCTGATTAAATCGTTTGCCGTTCAACTGTTATATATAGCTAGATAAGCCTCTAACTTGTATGACAAAGCACTTGAGCAAAAACGAAAGACAAGAATGCAAAAATTTACCATAACAAAACAACACAATGACCAGATGCATAAGCACAGAGCCACATCAATTGAATATTACCAAAAATACACTAAACAGTACACTTGATAATTTACAAAGAAATAAAAGAATATAACACGTTATTGTGATGATTAACAACATCAGAACCTAGATTCTATACTTCAAGATTGTGAAGTTCGTATGGAATATTTATCAACCCGGTCTTGGTATCTTTCCGAACTTTAAAATATGGACCAGATGTTCTTTGACATACCCCTGGATTATCAACTTTTTTCTCAGACACTGGTGAAGTTTACAAAGTCTGAATTACAGTTGGAAGCTCTTAAATAACGAATAAGTTGGGGAATGTATATCCCATATGCAGGTGAAAATGGTATATTGCTACTAAGGTGTGTGAAATTTATAATTTCTAAATTAAAAGCGTCTAGTTTGTCATAGATTCTTGTGATGATATGACTACTTTTGTTAAATTAGAACTATAAGCCTAGAAATGAGGTAGATGAAGCTGTGTTTGTTATTTTTCAATGTTGCACTTTGAATTTTTTTTTCTTCTCCAAACCAAGCTTCATTGGGAAGACATATAGTATTCATAGATGTTTTGTTTTGTTAACGTAGTGGTTCCCAGATATGATGTCTTTGTCTCATAGGACCATAACTTGGAAATGTAACCAGAATGTTGACTGTTCCTCTGGTATCTTTCGTCCCTCTTTTACACTTGCTTGCGTGGGATTTTAAATTCTTAGGGTCACCAAAAGTGAACAGAGGGATAGAACATAATTTAAGTGTAAGTTTTAACTCTAAGAAGTTCGGGGCATATAACTATTAAAAATATTGCGCACAGCCCTATGTTTTAAACTTTTGAATAAAATACTAGTGCATATCAACTTTCCATTCTAGGATATATCTTTTTTAACGAAACTTCATAGTAAAAATGGCACAGTTTGAGCCGTAGAGGGATTTTCTGTGGGAAATTGCATTGTCTTTATTTACAGAATGCAACCTTTAATTTCTAGTTCTTGAGGATATATCGATGGAAACCAATCGAAAAGTTTGGATTGTTAATGAAAGGAACATCATTATTATATCTGAGTGTGAAATTAAATGACTTTATACATGGACAGAACCGGATACATACCAACTTTGTACAAAGTTATTTTTCTTTATTATCAAATGACTACTTATAAGTTATTCGCGTTATTTCCACAAGGCCCCTAATGGATTAGTTGTTACCCATATTTTACAATGTTTGTCAAAACTAAACAACATAGGCACTGCTCATTTGCTTTATGTGATATGTGAGTGTAATATCTTATGTTGTTGTGCATACACTGATTTTGTGTTATGAGTAGATACCCCGTATCCATTCTTTTCTTTTAGATAAAGGGTAACGATCTAAGTCAAACGTTTAAAATAAGATTTATTGATGTAAAATGGTAAAATCTAATACTTTTTATAATTGTACCTTACAGATACATGAAGGTTTAAACTGTAAACTATTGGTGATTATCAATCCAAGTTACAAAATTCCACTGATAATGGAAGGCTTTTATCAGAAAAGAAATCAGGCAGCCTCTTGTTTGCATTTTTAATTTTTGAATATTTGAACGTTTAGTGAAGATCATTTTTTGAAGCTTTAAGAAACATTACATGAAGTCTCTGTCATTTTGATAAAAGACTTGTTTTCAAGAGCGTACAAATATGACAGAGTCACTTGCCAACTACTTAAAATACTGAAACTTAGAATAAACTCATCATAGATACCAGGATTCAAATTTTATACACCAGACGAGCGTTTCGTTTACAAAATATTAATTAGTGATGCTTGAATCAAATTTCCTTAAAAAAGCAAAAAAAAATACAAAATTGAAGAGCACTACTAAAATCCAGTTGTCACCAACCAAATTGTCAAAATTTTATTTTCCTGGCATTGCTCTACATCACCAGTTATTTGTCATTTGTGACCATCAATATCCAATAGACTGGAAACTCTCCTTTAGAAACACTAGTCGAAATTTCGTTTCTAATTTTCCTATATCATTATTCTGTTGAAAAACTTAAATAAATAAACAACATACATTTAACATCTATAGTCTCCTGACTTTAAAAAGTGTTGCGACTTCAATAAATGTTTACTTTATACCTTATCATATACATGTTTATTAATTCCCTTGCTATAAGTGTATATACATTTCTTGGCTGCCGAGGTATATCCATTAACTAAAGTCACCTAGCCGTCCAACCTCCATCCATTGTTAAACAAGACCCAGTCATTTGTGAGGCTGCTTCAGAACATAAAAATTCTACAAACTTTGCTACCTAAAGAATATGAAACATTATCATAAGTTTACATTGGTTGTAACATGATCAATTGTATTTCAGGGAATCCTTTCATATATAAGTTCTAAAATCTTTTCCGCTAGAATGTAATTGGACTACATTTTGATAACATTTGGATTTTCATTTTACATGGCATGCATTTCACTTATCCAATATTGTCACTGACATGTAGTATCATGACATAGCGCCGGCGCTTATGAAACGATTTGATAATGTATGTTTTTTTATCAAGAGCATATCAATTGTCACTTTTAATGGCAGTTTAACCGAGGATTGTTTTCATCTAACATACAATAAATGATACTAGTTATGCAACCTAAATATATTTTATAAACGTGCTAACATAGGCATCCTGGTCGACGTGAGGAAAGGTTCAAAGCTATATACACAGTATCATTTATAAATACTTTAATAGTATCAATAACTTCATAATGAGTTAACAGTGAATTTTGATTACATTATTACATCCAAAAATATCTCTGAGTAAAACATTTCGTATTAGACATATGATTTGATGATAAAATTAATTAACTAGTTAGGATTCGTAGGATTCTTAGTATACGAACTTTTCGAAAGGTATTGATATTCTTGCAGTAACCGAAGCAAATTTGAATTTCTGACAGCTTTCACCTGTATCTTTACATACTGAGTGCCACTATGACAAAGGTATTAACTCAATATTTTTATCTGATGACTGCAACGTTGACAAAGTTATGTATGCTACATTTTTTTTTGATGATCGCCAAGTTGGCACAATTATTTACGTTGTTTCATAACCTGATAAGTGCAACTTTGACACAAAGTAATTTACGCCGTATATTTACTTGATGAGTGCCACGTTGGCAAAGTTATTTATGCTGTATATTTACCTGATGTGTGCCAATAGGTTGTAAGGTAGGATGATTTAGCTCTAAGATACGTCTCTGCAAAACAAACAAGTAGGTAGCGAAATAAAAATAAATAAACAAATGAATAAACAAATTGTATGCAAAATTAGAGACCGGTGGTCATCGCAGCTTGTTATATATACTCTTTAGCTCTCAGTTTTTTGTTTGGTTTGTGTTACCCAGTATTTAGTTTCCTATGTTGTGTTTTGTGTACTATTGTTTGTCTGTTTGTCTTTTCCATTTTAGCCATGGCGTTGTAAGTTTATTTTCGACTGATAAATTAGAATAATTCTTTGGTATACTGGTAAATCGCTTCTCTTTTTTAAAAATGTTTTGTCCTTGTAAAAATCCACTTGCCTATTTATTAGCTAATATTCAAACAATGTATTTGATGACGTACAATATATCATAAAAGCTATAAAGCTTCTACTCCTCGACACCACCCCTACACACGTTTCGGTAATAAAGTTATTCGAAAGGTTGTAGGCATTCCTATAGGAACCTGTTAAACTCTTTCTGTATTGTGCACAGTTTATCGCTAATCTCAGTAAAGATCATATGAGTTGCACCTTTTTAAGAAATACCGAGCCAAAAAGATATAATCAAAAGAGAACAAAACAGTAACAACAACAACAAAAACACACTTTCACAACGTCAGTACCTATAATCTAAATATCTAAAGGTCAAGACCATTACGTATCATTTTTGAATTTCAAACGAAACAAGGTTTAGAATGGCGTTTATTATCACTGAACTAGTATATATATATTTGTTTAGGGGCCCGCTGAAGGACACCGTCGTGTGCGGGAATTTCTCGCTGCATTGAAGACCTGTAAATTTCCGATGATTATTTTTAGAAAAAAACAGATACTTTCTTTAACTTAACTCAGAAACTGGTGAAGTTTTAACATACATGAATAGTACCTGCAAGGTTTTGAATACCGAATATCATTATCATATTGAATATATAATGAAATCTATATCAAATTTGTAGGTGAAGATGGTAGATTGCTTTTAAGGTTGGGTTAATTTCTAGTTTCCAGATTAATCGTTTGTCATATGATCTGGTAATGAGATGACCGCTTAAGTTAAATTCGATGTATAAGTCTAAAATGTGACGGAGGAAGCCGTGTCTGTTTTTCTATGATTTCTAGTTATGGAGGATATAATAGAACGAAATCAGAAAAGTTTGGAATATTAATAGAAACAATTGAAATAACAAAAGTACTGAATTCCGAGAAAAATTTCAAAACGGAAATTCCCTTATCAAATAGCAAAATCCAAAGCTCGTAGACATCACACGAAAGGATAACAACCTGGTTTTTATAGGCATTTTCATATGTACAAAATGGTGGATTAAAACTGTTGTTATAGGTAGCTAAACCTCTCACTTGTACGACAGTCGCATCAAATTACAAAACATTGACAGCAATGTGCGAACAAATTAATCAGACTTAAAAGGTAAAAATGTCAAAGTAGGGGTACAACAGTCAATATTGTGTTATAATCTTAATCACGATAAAAACAAACAAATGTGCAAGCAAATAAAAATCAAAAAAAAATCATATAGACAAATCACACATTCAATCAAAAACGAAAGACAACAATTTAAATTTACATTAGCACAATAACATAATGACGGGATGTATAATTAATAAGCCAAGTCAAATTAATATTACCAAAATTGACTGAACACTCAACAGTAAAAGAAAAAAATGACAAAGAAAAACAAAAGATTACCACAACACGTATTTTTAGAAGATAAACAACGTCAATATCATCGTGTTATATTTGTGAAGTTGATATTTTTATAACAAAGTCTTAGTATCTTTTGATATTCCGTTTAAAAAAAAACCAGATGTCCTTGACATAACTATAGTTCATAAACTTTCTGCTGACACTTGTGACATTTCTAAGTAGCAGCTACAAGCTCTAGTTTTATCTTTCTGCTCATTGTTAAAGCAATGTGCTGTATGGAATACCAGGGGAATAACGTTAGAACTCTTTATCTTCCGACCATTATAAACTTATAACATCTTCCTCATACAACTCTATACAAAACTAAGATTTCTTTCTTTTTCATTTTAACAAGTGACATACCGATGCCTCATCGTAGCTGCATCCATCAGTTTGTGAGCGAGATTCTACTTGTTTCTGATAAACTGAAATGATAATGGAAGTTTTAATGCAGTCTATATCTGTGGAAACCCTGATTTGACTGACTCTCGTGGTTTCAGAAAGCAGTGAACACGAAGGGCACCACATCGACTGTAGTGTTTAAGACAAATCAACAATTAAAAGGAATAGAAGGTGCTATTAATTTTGAAAAGGGCTAATTGAATCGACTATCTGCAATCTTTAGTGATGTAAAATGAAAATAGCAAAAATAGAAAAAGCATGCACTAATATCTCAAATTACGAGACGCGCTTGCATTCGACACATTCTGATCGTCAATGATAATTTATATCAACTATTAATTAAATGAAAGCGGATATTTGACATGATACGTAATTTTAAATGTCAGATATATTTTCTCCTTTTCATTTTTAGCCATGGCTTTGTCAATTATTTCGGATTGAAATCTGTCTTTCGTCCCTCTGTCAGAACAGGGGTATTTTGGTAATTTAACATGGTAATAATAAATGAACAGGGACATTTTAAATGGAACGTAATGCACAGTTATAAATAAACTGGTCAAATGTTATGAAGAAGTATGTTTCAAGTATGTTACCGGATTTGTCATCACATAAGCAACACGACGGTTGCCACATGTGGAGCAGGATCTGCTTACCCTTCCGGAGCTCCTGAGATCACTCCTAGTTTTTGGTGGGGTTCGTGTTGTTTATTCTTTAGTTTTCTGTGTTGTGTCATGTGTACTATTGTTTTTCTGTTTGTCTTTTTCATTTTTAGCCATGACATTGTCAGTTTGTTTTAGATTTATGAGTTTGACTGTCCCTTTGGTATCTTTCGCCCCCCTTTCAAATCACGCTGTGTCAAGACTAGTCATATATCAGGATACGAAACATTCCAAAATGATAAGATATGATTAGACTGGTTAAATTCTATAAGCCGATACATTTTCAATGATTTGCTTAACACTGGTTCAATTTCATAACCAGGCACGTTTCAAATGATACGCGAAGTCACAGACTCATTCATATTTCGTCAATATCGATATATTAAATGATACGCTGTCTCAATAGAAACATTTTAAAGTATGCACTAGGTCATGGCTGATCATATTTAATGAACAGGGACATAATCATAAGCTATGTCAGAGGTTTTTTTTATATTCCATTAACTGGTACTTCTTGAGGGTATTAAGCTAGGTCACGACTGGTCATGTTTAGGTTTGTAATATCATATAAGAAACAATACGGGTGATACGTGTTGATCAGGATCTGCCCACCTTCCAACGTACATGATATCACCTCCAGTTGATCAGGATCTGCCTACCCTTCCAACGTACATGATATCACCTCCAGTTGATCAGGATCTGCCTACCCTTCCAACGTACATGAGATCACCTCCAGTTTTTGATTGGGTACATATTACTCAGTCTTTAGTTTTCTATGCTGTGTTCTGTATCTATAGTTTCAATTTGTTTGTCTGTTTGTCTTTTTCATTTTTAGGCATGAGTTGTCAGTTTATTTTCGACCGATGCGTTCCGCTTGTATCTTTCACCTCTTTTCTAAATGAGATATTTTAAATAAAACGCCATACGAACCTCAGTTTTAATTCATGAACAAAGCAAATAAATATAACACGCTATGTTACAGACTGATGAAAAATAATTCACAGATAACATTAAACTCACTTGGTGTATCTACAAACCCGGGACAAATGGCATTACACGTTACACCAGTTCCTGCAGTTTCCAAAGCAACGACCTAAAATATGAACAAATTTAACAATTGAAATTGATGATACGATTACAAAAAAAAAATTAAACAGTTGAAAATCTTCCAATAAAATTGGAAGCTTGATTTCTGTTACTAGCATATCCTGTGTAATATGTACCAGTTGAACAATTTCTTTATTTTCTTAGTTTACTTTTGATGGAATTTATATCGAAAGTCTAGAGTATGAAAGTTTTACAATAAGCTCATATACATGATATCAGATGGAACATATCAAACAAACATGTTCAAATGACAATCATTCCATACATCAAATATAGTTGTCGGATTGCTTTTAGTACCAGAGAAACAAATCAAACCACACATTCTTAACTTTGTCTTATAGACCATAGAAATGGCATAAAGGTTCTACGAACACTGTCAGACAAACGTTTGCCCTTCAAAATCATTACATAGACCAAATACATTTGTCCACTTGTTTATAGTGTTAAAATAACGGTATCAACAATATTTTATATGTGCTCTTCAACTTTGTACTTTATTTGGCCGTTTAATCTTTTTTATCCGATGACCGTCACCGATGAGTCTATTGTAGACGAAACGCGCGTCTGGCGTAAATATAAAATTTTAATCCTGGTATATATGATGAGTTAAATTATATAACATCTATTTTACATTTGTATTGTTGTGAAGGAAGGTATCAACAATGTTTCATATGAAATGTATTCACCTATGTTGTGCAGTTGTGCATAAAGTGTTATATAAAGTGTATTTAATATAATGCGAATGTATGCACATTGAATCGACATTATCGTGAACGTTTAGGCAATGTCAAACATAGGTGTACAACAGTCAACATTGTGTTATAATCTTAGTCACTATAAAAGCAAACAAATGTGCAAGCAAAGAGGTTTTTATAGAGTTTTCCCTATTGTTACCCTTGTACATGTATTGTACTTTAATTCATTTTTAGGTTTATCGAAAAAAGAATTAATATTATTAACTGTATGTACACGTTCACTTCCATCTGTAATAAAAAAAAAATAGTTTTCGGGTAGTCAGATTATTTGTATATTAGTTTGAATTTAGCAGTCAATTGTGTCTGGGCTTAAACAATTTGGTTGCCGGGTCCCAATAATTGTAACGTTACTCTTTTATTTCCACTTTGATCGCTCAACAAAATTCAATACAACTAGATATAAAACAAGGTTCAACTCATAAAAGCGGGAGGTTCAGCATGCCACAAAACCAGGTTCAACCCACATTTTTTTTTTCTTAAAATGTCCTGAACCAAGTCAGAAAAATGATCATTGTTAAATTATAGTTCGTTTCTGTTTACATTTTAATGTTATGTTTCTGTTGTGTCGTAGGTTTCTTATACTTGATGCATTTCCCTCAGTGTTTGTTGTAACCAGGATTTGTTTTTGTCTCATCGATTTATGAATTTCGAACAGCGGTTTACAATGGTTTACTACTGTTGCCTTTATTTATATTAAGATATAGCAATGTTTACCTTTGTCAGTCCGTGCAAACCATGTTTTGCTGATACATAGGCAGCCTTATATGGACTGGCAACTAATCCATGCACAGATGAGATATTAATTATTCTACCCCATTCTGAAAGATATTTGAAATTCATGTTGCGGTCATGATATTGTTTGGTATAGACATAAACTATCACGCGCAAGTTAATCATAATCAGTTATTTTTAAGAGGAAAAATGTTGGTATCAAATAGTTTACTGTTATTTTATCATATACCTATTTTGTAAATAGTTAAAAATCAAACTAATTTAGGTCCCCAGATTTATACAATGTAAGAAAATTGGGCACTGGGTCTTCATTTAGGTTTTCTATGGATTTCTATGAACCATAGGTCGAGCAATACTGACCAAAAATATTCCAGCATTAAGCACCAGGGATAAAAATGGAATGGATCGTTTTCGCACAAATACTATGGATGGAAATGCTTAATAAACAGAATTGTGAAAGTAGCGATTAACATGGACAGAAATGTAAATAGTTTCTTTTATATATTTCGCAGTGAAGTATGACGTTTATTAACACTGAACTATTACAGATTTTGTTTAGAGGCCAACTGAAGCACGCCTTCGGGTGCGCTATTTTCTCGCTGAATTGAAGACCCATTGGTAGCCTTCGGCTGATTTCTGCTCTTTGGTTGTGTTGTTGTCCCAGACTCATTCGTCATTTACATTTTTATTCTCATTTGTATTCATATGAACAGAAATGTACATAGAACAGTGATACACAATTAGTTACTACTAGTAAATACATATATATGAACGAATTTTTACATAGCACAGTTATTCATATAAACGGAATGTAACATAGAGTTATCCATAATAAATAAGTATTTATTATGGATGGAAATATACATAGACTCTTAATGTTGAGATGAAACGCGTCCATAAGAAGAATATTACAATTACTTTTGTTTAGTTTTGTCGCTCGTTTGTTAGACATTTAAACTGGGCTAAACTTAATTTTGACACTTCAAATCTGTAGAGGTGAAATTTGTCATCGAATTTTGAATTTGACAAGTAGCTTTTGCTCACAACTATCAAGCAATATAAAGAAAACATAAACGCAACATTAAGTATTTATCATTCCAAGCTACACAATAAGCTAATGAATATTGATCCCCGAAATGTCAGACGCAGTAATTACAAAATTAGCGGATATTAACAAGCGTAAAGACTTTGAACATAGTTTGCTTACTTTTGTGTTTCATTTCTGGTAAAAATTTCTGAACAAGTAGAAAAGGAGACGTTAGCATTATACCAATCATTTGTTCCCACTTGGCCGTCGGGAATGTTTCCACTGGACTCACATGCTGGATACCTATAAGACTCAATATAGATTATATAAGTATATGTGTGTATGGAAAAGTTTCCAGTGGACTCACATGCTGGATACCTATAAGACTCAATATAAATTATACCAATCATTTGTTCCCACTTGGCCGTCGGGAATGTTTCCACTGGACTCACATGCTGGATACCTATAAGACTCACATGCTGGATACCTATAAGACTCACATGCTGGATACCTATAAGACTCACATGCTGGATACCTATAAGACTCACATGCTGGATACCTATAAGACTCACATGCTGGATACCTATAAGACTCAATATAGATTATACCAATCATTTGTTCCCACTTGGCCGTCGGGAATGTTTCCACTGGACTCACATGCTGGATACCTATAAGACTCAATATAGATTATATAAGTATGTTTGTGTCGGGAATGTTTCCACTGGACTCACATGCTGGATACCTATAAGACTCAATATAGATTATATAATAGTTTCCAGTGGACTCAACATTTAATGTTGGGAGTAATCAATAAATAGCATAAATGTTAATGTGAGTTCATGTGTGTTTGTGGAAAGATTAAAGCGCCAATGATGATGATGATGTCATCGTCGTCGATTATATTAGAAGTATTACAACTTTTCCTGATTACTTTAAGCTTACAAAATGGAGGCAAATTACCTACAAAAATAGTAAAAATATCAAGGGAACATAATATTAAGTACAAAACCATGACCAAAAAGAGAAAGGACGAAAAGACAACCAAATACAGTTTGTATTTCATAGGAAACAAAAAATTGAACAGCAGGGACCCCTCAAAAACCGACATAGAAATTGAACTGATAAATTTATCGGAAGTTATGCAGTTCTTGCGTCGTTTTTCATACTGTTCATTGTATTAGACATCCAGCGAAATCCAATTTTGCAATGCAACAAAGGATGAATATAGGACGGAATTTTGGTTATCATAAATAAAACATAACTGTGCATGTTCATCTCTGTCACAAGTATTCAATAACGGCCCGCTAAGTAACAAAGGGTTGACTTCATCTTTACCACATGAAAACTTTGATGCAAAAGATTCATGGTAAGTAGTGTTGGCTCTCTATAATAGTAATGATAGCCTGTAATATTTGACATTTTTTCAACTCATGTTTACCAGCTACGCTACACTTCCTGCCATATTTACCAAAATGTCAGTTACTATCAGACATGTACAGCGATTATACCTGTGGTATTGATATATGTATATTTTCACTCTTTTGGTCTTTTGGAAAATGTTGTTTGTGCTGTTTTTAGACCCTTCTACAACGAAATTTGTTTGACATGCACACGTATAAAAATTGCGGTTTTTATCCAACGCAGTCATAGGTTTGAACGTAGTTTTCAATTTAGACTCGTTTATATTTTTTGTTTGGGCATGTATCATATTTTCCCTCCGGTTTATATGATCCGTTCATCCTATATATTGACTCTTAAAATTCAAGAGTTAATCTAAAAATGAGGGTACTTTCTCTAAAAATGAGGGTGCTTTTTATATGGCCTTCCAAATACCGTTTCGATCCCTAACATCACTGAAGAGACATTTATTGTCGAAATCCGGATATGGTGTACTAAAGAAATATTGACACCGAATGTTTGTGGCACAACATCCTGTCCACAAGTTAACAAATTTTTTTTCTGTGACGTATTAAATTTATAATAAGATCCATTTTGTTACAACCTGTGATCAATTTTATTTGGCAATCGCCAATGGCAGTCAGCAGGGTTAAAGAACATCAGTTGTTCGACCTGTTAGTCAAATGCGTTTTGTTTAAATATACTTTTTCACTCTTTTGGTCTTTTGGAAAATGTTGTTTGTGCTGTTTTTAGACCCTTCTACAACGAAATTTGTTTGACATGCACACGTATAAAAATTGCGGTTTTTATCCAACGCAGTCATAGGTTTGAACGTAGTTTTCAATTTAGACTCGTTTATATTTTTTGTTTGGGCATGTATCATATTTTCCCTCCGGTTTATATGATCCGTTCATCCTATATATTGACTCTTAAAATTCAAGAGTTAATCTAAAAATGAGGGTACTTTCTCTAAAAATGAGGGTGCTTTTTATATGGCCTTCCAAATACCGTTTCGATCCCTAACATCACTGAAGAGACATTTATTGTCGAAATCCGGATATGGTGTACTAAAGAAATATTGACACCGAATGTTTGTGGCACAACATCCTGTCCACAAGTTAACAAATTTTTTTTTCTGTGACGTATTAAATTTATAATAAGATCCATTTTGTTACAACCTGTGATCAATTTTATTTGGCAATCGCCAATGGCAGTCAGCAGGGTTAAAGAACATCAGTTGTTCGACCTGTTAGTCAAATGCGTTTTGTGTTTAAATATACTTTTTCACTCTTTTGGTCTTTTGGAAAATGTTGTTTGTGCTGTTTTTTAGACCCTTCTACAACGAAATTTGTTTGACATGCACACGTATAAAAATTGCGGTTTTTATCCAACGCAGTCATAGGTTTGAACGTAGTTTTCAATTTAGACTCGTTTATATTTTTTGTTTGGGCATGTATCATATTTTCCCTCCGGTTTATATGATCCGTTCATCCTATATATTGACTCTTAAAATTCAAGAGTTAATCTAAAAATGAGGGTACTTTCTCTAAAAATGAGGGTGCTTTTTATATGGCCTTCCAAATACCGTTTCGATCCCTAACATCACTGAAGAGACATTTATTGTCGAAATCCGGATATGGTGTACTAAAGAAATATTTGACACCGAATGTTTGTGGCACAACACCTGTCCACAAGTTAACAAATTTTTTTTTCTGTGACGTTAAATTTATAATAAGATCCATTTGTTACAACTGTGATCAATTTTATTTGGCAATCGCCAATGGCAGTCAGCAGGTAAAGAACATCAGTTGTTCGACCTGTTAGTCAAATGCGTTTTGTTAATATACTTTTTCACTCTTTTGGTCTTTTGGAAAATGTTGTTTGTGCTGTTTTAGACCCTTCTACAACGAAATTGTTTGACTGCACACGTTAAAATGCGGTTTTTATCCAACGCAGTCATAGGTTTGAACGTAGTTTTCAATTTAGATCGTTTATATTTTTTGTTTGGGCATGTATCATATTTTCCCTCGGTTTATTGATCCGTTCATCCTATATATTGACTCTTAAAATTCAAGAGTTATCTAAAAATGAGGGTACTTTCTCTAAAAATGAGGTGCTTTTTATATGGCCTTCCAAATACCGTTTCGATCCCTAACATCACTGAAGAGACATTATTGTCGAAATCCGGATATGTGTACTAAAGAAATATGACACCGAATGTTGTGCACAACATCCTGTCCACAAGTTAACAAATTTTTTTTTCTGTGACGTATTAAATTTATAATAAGATCCATTTTGTTACAACCTGTGATCAATTTTATTTGGCATCGCCATGGCAGTCAGCAGGGTTAAAGAACATCAGTTGTTCGACTGTTAGTCAAATGCGTTTTGTTTAAATATACTTTTCACTCTTTTGGTCTTTGGAAAATGTTGTTTGTGCTGTTTTTAGACCTTCTACAACGAAATTTGTTTGACATGCACACGTATAAAATTGCGGTTTTTATCCAACGCAGTCATAGGTTTGAACGTAGTTTTCAATTTAGACTCGTTTATATTTTTTGTTTGGGCATGTATCATATTTTCCCTCCGGTTTATATGATCCGTTCATCCTATATATTGACTCTTAAATTCAAGAGTTAATCTAAAAATGAGGGTACTTTCTCTAAAAATGAGGGTGCTTTTTATTGGCCTTCCAAATACCGTTCGATCCCTAACATCACTGAAGAGACATTTATTGTCGAAATCCGGATATGGTGTACTAAGAAATATTGAACCGAATGTTTGTGGCACAACACCTGTCCACAAGTTAACAAATTTTTTTTCTGTGACGTATTAAATTTATAATAAGATCCATTTTGTTACAACCTGTGATCAATTTTATTTGGCAATCGCCAATGGCAGTCAGCAGGTTAAAGAACATCAGTTGTTCGACTGTTAGTCAAATGCGTTTTGTTTAAATATACTTTTTCACTCTTTTGGTCTTTTGGAAAATGTTGTTTGTGCTGTTTTTAGACCCTTCTACAACGAAATTTGTTTGACATGCACACGTATAAAATTGCGGTTTTTATCCAACGCAGTCATAGGTTTGAACGTAGTTTTCAATTTAGACTCGTTTATATTTTTTGTTTGGGCATGTATCATATTTTCCCTCCGGTTTATATGATCCGTTCATCCTATATATTGACTCTTAAAATTCAAGAGTTAATCTAAAAATGAGGGTACTTTCTCTAAAATGAGGGTGCTTTTTATATGGCCTTCCAAATACCGTTTCGATCCCTAACATCACTGAAGAGACATTTATTGTCGAAATCCGGTATGGTGTACTAAAGAAATATTGACACCGAATGTTTGTGGCACAACACCTGTCCACAAGTTAACAATTTTTTTTTCTGTGACGTATTAAATTATAATAATCATTTTGTTACAACCTGTGATCATTTTATTTGGCAATCGCAATGGCAGTCAGCAGGGTAAAGAACATCATGTTCGACTTTGTCAAATCGTTGTTTAAATTACTTTTTCATCTTTTGGTCTTTTGAAAATGTTTGTGCTGTTTTTAGACCTCTACAACGAAATTGTTGACTGCACTATAAATTGCGGTTTTTATCCAACGCAGTCATAGGTTGAACGTAGTTTTCATTTAGACCGTTTATATTTTGTTTGGCATGTATCATATTTTCCCGGTTTATGATCCTTCATCTATATATGACTCTTAAATTCAAGAGTTAATTAAATGAGGGTACTTTCTCTAAAGAGGTCTTTATATGCCTTCCAAAACCGTTCGATCCTAACATCACGAAGAGACATTTATTTCGAAATCGATTGGGTACTAAAGAAATATTGACACCGAATGTTTTGGCACAACTCCTGTCCAAGTTAAAAATTTTTTTTCTGTGAGTATTAAATTTATAATAAGATCCATTTTGTTACAACTGTGACATTTATTGGCAATCGCCAATGGCAGTCGCAGGGTTAAGAACATCAGTGTTCGACCTGTTAGTCAATGCTTTTGTTTAAATATACTTTTTCACTCTTTTGGTCTTTTTGGAAAATGTTGTTTGTGCTGTTTTTAGACCCTTCTACAACGAAATTTTTTGACATGACACTATAAAAATTGCGTTTTTATCCAACGCAGTCATAGGTTTGAACGTAGTTTTCAATTTAGACTCGTTTATATTTTTGTTTGGGCATGTATCATATTTTCCCGTTTATATGTCGTTCATCCTATATATTGACCTCTTAAATTCAAGATTATCTAAAAATGAGGTACTTTCTTAAAATAGGTGCTTTTTATATGGCCTTCCAAATACCGTTTCGATCCCTAACATCACTGATCAAGACATTTATTGTCGAAATCCGATAGGTGTACTAAAGAATTATTGACACCGAATGTTTGTGCACAACATCATGTCCACAAGTTACAAATTTTTTTTTCTGTGACGTATTAAATTTATAATAAGATCCATTTTGTTACAACCTGTGATCAATTTTATTTGGCAATCGCCAATGGCAGTCAGCAGGGTTAAAGAACATCAGTTGTTCGACCTGTTAGTCAAATGCGTTTTGTTTAATATACTTTTTCACTCTTTTGGTCTTTTGGAAAATGTTGTTTGTGCTGTTTTTAGACCCTTCTACAACGAAATTTGTTTGACATGCACACGTATAAAAATTGCGGTTTTTATCCAACGCAGTCATAGGTTTGAACGTAGTTTTCAATTTAGACTCGTTTATATTTTTTGTTTGGGCATGTATCATATTTTCCCTCCGGTTTATATGATCCGTTCATCCTATATATTACTATTAAAATTCAGATTAATCTAAAAATGAGGGTACTTTCTCTAAAAATGAGGGTGCTTTTTTTTGGCCTTCCAAATACCGTTTCGATCCCTAACATCACTGAAAGAATTATTGTCGAAATCGTATGGTGTACTAAAACTATTGACACCGAATGTTTGTGGACTATTTAAATTAACAAATTTTTTCACGTATTAATTTAATTTGAATCCAATTGTCAACGGATCAATTTTAAGAATCGATGTCGCAGTTAAAGCTTTGTTATTTATCAACTTTTTTAAATTCTTTTTATCTTTTGGTTTTGTGTTGTTTGTTTTTTAGACCCTTCTACAACGAAATTTGTTTGACATGCACACGTATAAAAATTGCGGTTTTTATCAACGCAGTCATAGGTTTGAACGTAGTTTTCAATTTAGACTCGTTTATTTTTTTGATTGGGCATGTATCATATTTTCACTCTCGGTTTATATGATCCTTATCCTTATATTGACTCTTTAAATTCAAGAGTTAATCTAAAAATTCGGGTACTTTCCTAAAATGAGGTGTTTTTAAGTGGCCTTCAAAATACCGTTTCGATCCTAACATACTTTAGAGACTTTATTGTTGAAATCCGGAATATGGTGTTACTTAAAGATAATATTGACACCGAATGTTTGTGGACAACATCCTGTCCACAAGTTAACAAAATTTTTTTTTCTGTGACGTATTAAATTTATAATAGATCCATTTTGTTACAACCTGTGATCAATTTTATTTGGCAATCGCCAATGGCAGTCAGCAGGGTTAAAGAACATCAGTTGTTCGACCTGTTAGTCAAATGCGTTTTGTTTAAATATACTTTTTCACTCTTTTGGTCTTTTGGAAAATGTTGTTTGTGCTGTTTTTAGACCCTTCTACAACGAAATTTGTTTGACATGCACACGTATAAAAATTGCGGTTTTTATCCAACGCAGTCATAGGTTTGAACGTAGTTTTCAATTTAGACTCGTTTATATTTTTTGTTTGGGCATGTATCATATTTTCCCTCCGGTTTATATGATCCGTTCATCCTATATATTGACTCTTAAAATTCAAGAGTTAATCTAAAAATGAGGGTACTTTCTCTAAAAATGAGGGTGCTTTTTATATGGCCTTCCAAATACCGTTTCGATCCCTAACATCACTGAAGAGACATTTATTGTCGAAATCCGGATATGGTGTACTAAAGAATATTGACACCGAATGTTTGTGGCACAACATCCTGTCCACAAGTTAACAAATTTTTTTTTCTGTGACGTATTAAATTTATAATAAGATCCATTTTGTACAACCTGTGATCAATTTTATTTGGCAATCGCCAATGGCAGTCAGCAGGGTTAAAGAACATCAGTTGTTCGACCTGTTAGTCAAATGCGTTTTGTTTAAATATACTTTTTCACTCTTTTGGTCTTTTGGAAAATGTTGTTTGTGCTGTTTTTAGACCCTTCTACAACGAAATTTGTTTGACATGCACACGTATAAAAATTGCGGTTTTTATCCAACGCAGTCATAGGTTTGAACGTAGTTTTCAATTTAGACTCGTTTTATTTTTTGTTTGGGCATGTATCATATTTTCCCTCCGGTTTATATGATCCGTTCATCCTATATATTGACTCTTAAAATTCAAGAGTTAATCTAAAAATGAGGGTACTTTCTCTAAAAATGAGGGTGCTTTTTATATGGCCTTCCAAAATACCGTTTCGATCCCTAACATCACTGAAGAGACATTTATTGTCGAAATCCGGATATGGTGTACTAAAGAAATATTGACACCGAATGTTTGTGGCACAACATCCTGTCCACAAGTTAACAAATTTTTTTTTCTGTGACGTATTAAATTTATAATAAGATCCATTTTGTTACAACCTGTGATCAATTTTATTTGGCAATCGCCAATGGCAGTCAGCAGGGTTAAAGAACATCAGTTGTTCGACCTGTTAGTCAAATGCGTTTTGTTTAAATATACTTTTTCACTCTTTTGGTCTTTTGGAAAATGTTGTTTGTGCTGTTTTTAGACCCTTCTACAACGAAATTTGTTTGACATGCACACGTATAAAAATTGCGGTTTTTATCCAACGCAGTCATAGGTTTGAACGTAGTTTTCAATTTAGACTCGTTTATATTTTTTGTTTGGGCATGTATCATATTTTCCTCCGGTTTATATGATCCGTTCATCCTATATATTGACTCTTAAAATTCAAGAGTTAATCTAAAAATGAGGGTACTTTCTCTAAAAATGAGGGTGCTTTTTATATGGCCTTCCAAATACCGTTTCGATCCCTAACATCACTGAAGAGACATTTATTGTCGAAATCCGGATATGGTGTACTAAAGAAATATTGACACCGAATGTTTGTGGCACAACATCCTGTCCACAAGTTAACAAATTTTTTTTTCTGTGACGTATTAAATTTATAATAAGATCCATTTTGTTACAACCTGTGATCAATTTTATTTGGCAATCGCCAATGGCAGTCAGCAGGGTTAAAGAACATCAGTTGTTCGACCTGTTAGTCAAATGCGTTTTGTTTAAATATACTTTTTCACTCTTTTGGTCTTTTGGAAAATGTTGTTTGTGCTGTTTTTAGACCCTTCTACAACGAAATTTGTTTGACATGCACACGTATAAAAATTGCGGTTTTTATCCAACGCAGTCATAGGTTTGAACGTAGTTTTCAATTTAGACTCGTTTATATTTTTTGTTTGGGCATGTATCATATTTTCCCTCCGGTTTATATGATCCGTTCATCCTATATATTGACTCTTAAAATTCAAGAGTTAATCTAAAAATGAGGGTACTTTCTCTAAAAATGAGGGTGCTTTTTATATGGCCTTCCAAATACCGTTTCGATCCCTAACATCACTGAAGAGACATTTATTGTCGAAATCCGGATATGGTGTACTAAAGAAATATTGACACCGAATGTTTGTGGCACAACATCCTGTCCACAAGTTAACAAATTTTTTTTTCTGTGACGTATTAAATTTATAATAAGATCCATTTTGTTACAACCTGTGATCAATTTTATTTGGCAATCGCCAATGGCAGTCAGCAGGGTTAAAGAACATCAGTTGTTCGACCTGTTAGTCAAATGCGTTTTGTTTAAATATACTTTTTCACTCTTTTGGTCTTTTGGAAAATGTTGTTTGTGCTGTTTTTAGACCCTTCTACAACGAAATTTGTTTGACATGCACACGTATAAAAATTGCGGTTTTTATCCAACGCAGTCATAGGTTTGAACGTAGTTTTCAATTTAGACTCGTTTATATTTTTTGTTTGGGCATGTATCATATTTTCCCTCCGGTTTATATGATCCGTTCATCCTATATATTGACTCTTAAAATTCAAGAGTTAATCTAAAAATGAGGGTACTTTCTCTAAAAATGAGGGTGCTTTTTATATGGCCTTCCAAATACCGTTTCGATCCCTAACATCACTGAAGAGACATTTATTGTCGAAATCCGGATATGGTGTACTAAAGAAATATTGACACCGAATGTTTGTGGCACAACATCCTGTCCACAAGTTAACAATTTTTTTTTTCTGTGACGTATTAAATTTATAATAAGATCCATTTTGTTACAACCTGTGATCAATTTTATTTGGCAATCGCCAATGGCAGTCAGCAGGGTTAAAGAACATCAGTTGTTCGACCTGTTAGTCAAATGCGTTTTGTTTAAATATACTTTTTCACTCTTTTGGTCTTTTGGAAAATGTTGTTTGTGCTGTTTTTAGACCCTTCTACAACGAAATTTGTTTGACATGCACACGTATAAAAATTGCGGTTTTTATCCAACGCAGTCATAGGTTTGAACGTAGTTTTCAATTTAGACTCGTTTATATTTTTTGTTTGGGCATGTATCATATTTTCCCTCCGGTTTATATGATCCGTTCATCCTATATATTGACTCTTAAAATTCAAGAGTTAATCTAAAAATGAGGGTACTTTCTCTAAAAATGAGGGTGCTTTTTATATGGCCTTCCAAATACCGTTTCGATCCCTAACATCACTGAAGAGACATTTATTGTCGAAATCCGGATATGGTGTACTAAAGAAATATTGACACCGAATGTTTGTGGCACAACATCCTGTCCACAAGTTAACAAATTTTTTTTTCTGTGACGTATTAAATTTATAATAAGATCCATTTTGTTACAACCTGTGATCAATTTTATTTGGCAATCGCCAATGGCAGTCAGCAGGGTTAAAGAACATCAGTTGTTCGACCTGTTAGTCAAATGCGTTTTGTTTAAATATACTTTTTCACTCTTTTGGTCTTTTGGAAAATGTTGTTTGTGCTGTTTTTAGACCCTTCTACAACGAAATTTGTTTGACATGCACACGTATAAAAATTGCGGTTTTTATCCAACGCAGTCATAGGTTTGAACGTAGTTTTCAATTTAGACTCGTTTATATTTTTTGTTTGGGCATGTATCATATTTTCCCTCCGGTTTATATGATCCGTTCATCCTATATATTGACTCTTAAAATTCAAGAGTTAATCTAAAAATGAGGGTACTTTCTCTAAAAATGAGGGTGCTTTTTATATGGCCTTCCAAATACCGTTTCGATCCCTAACATCACTGAAGAGACATTTATTGTCGAAATCGTAGTTTTCAATTTAGACTCGTGTATATATATATATATATATATATATATATATAAACGAGTCTAAATTGAAAACTACGTGCAAACCTATGATTGCGTTGGATGAAAACCGCAATTTTATACGTGTGCATGTCAAACAAATTTCGTTGTAGAAGGATCTAAAAACAGCACAAACAACATTTTCCAAAAGACCAAAAACGTGAAAAAGTATATTTAAACAAAACGCATTTGACTAACAGGTCGAACAACTGATGTTCTTTAACCCTGCTGACTGCCATTGACGATTGCCAAATAAAATTGATCAAAAGATGTAACAAAATGAATCTGAATATGAATTTAATACGTCACAGAAAAAAAAAATTGTTAACTAGTGGCTACGATGTTGTGCCACAAACATATATATATATATATATATATCAATTTATTGCGAACAGGTACGATACATAACCTGTAATTGTGACATAGGAGGTTATTAAATAGTATGTTGTTGATCAATGTGTCTATTTAGTCAGAATTCGTTTTTGAATTAACCTTGGAGTTCGGTATTTTTATTTTACTTTTTGGTAACTCGTGTCGGAGAAATCAAACATGCTTATTATCTGTGGTCCACCAATATGTCAACTCATGTCGAAAAGATACGCATATGCTACTTTATCTGTGATATTGACAAGTTTGTCTATTCCTTTCGACCATATATGGGAAAATATGATGTATACGTCAGATTATTTAAATGATTATTTAAATCCTTCTATCTACTTTAGTTGAACTGTTAATGATGTAAATTGCATAAAGGAACACATCTTTTTAATTTTAGTATCCCTTCAGACTATTTTATTATCCATGTATTCATAGCGTTGTCCGTTTATTTTTATGAGTTTGAGTTTGGTTTCTTCCGCCTTTCTTTTGTTAATGCTTGTTAAGCGATACACCTCTGTCACGATTAGTAGTGCTTCGATATAAAACGAAGGATCATACGTTTACAGAACAGAATAGACAAATAATTAAATGTCTGTCGGATAGCCACTACTGGTGGAGTTTAAATTTGCCCGAGGGTATTACCAGTTTAGTAGCCAGCACCTCTTTGCTGACATAATTTATCATTGCTATGGTCATATTTATAAATTAACTGTTGACAAAACTTAAATGTTTGAAAAACGTAGGCCGATTGATTACCTCAGGAATATATTACCTTCGCTATATTTGTCAAATTGTGTAGGAATTTTGGTCCCCAATGCTCTTCAACTTCGTACTTTATTTGGCCTTTTTATCGTTTTTGGATTTCAGCGTCACTGATGAGTTTTGTAGACAAAACGCGAGTCTGCGTAAATATAAAACTTAATCCTGGTATATATGATGAGTTTATTTACCTGCGTTATTGACTAGAATGTCGATCCCTGTCGGATACATACGGTATATATTGTCACATAATGTCAAATTGCCTTGAATAGTTGATAAATCATCCTGGAAAAAGTTTACTTGGATATTTTGTCTGAAATCAGGATAATAGTAAAGTTAAAATAATTGTATAACTAATAGACGTTTTAACGGGTATGGTGTTGCATTACATGCAGATCAATACAAAATGTCGTATACTGTGCTCGTTAGATGTATTTGTCTCGGTGTTAGATCCAAAGACATCAGGTAAGTTGTGATGGTTGTCTCAGAGTATAAGACCTTAAAAGTTAAGTTACTTATGACCCTTAACAAGACGCGACATACAAAGCTAATGAATCAGAATCACAGTCAAGCCTTATGCCGGCATCACACTGTCCCTAAATTAACACCAGATGGACATACTAGAGGAAATGTTAAAATTAGGACCGTAAAATAATCGATTGTGCATTGTTCACCGTAAGATAAACCTTAAGATTGGAACGTGACATTAACTGGGGAAAATACCTTAAGACTTGAACCTCATCCTGAACTGTAACATAAGACTAGTAGCTTGCCTGTTAAGTTGTGAAATATGCCGGGTTGAGGTTATCAATTGGTCACTTTCTATGTATGTCGATGATTGTTTTTGTTGCAGTTCAGTGTTTCTATAGATCCGTTGTTTCTCCCTGATAGTTGATGTGTATTGAACTATTTCCCAGCTTTGTAATAACATGAGCAACACGACAGATGCCAGATGTGGAGCAGTTTCTGCATCCCAGAATTTGATGGAGTTCATGTTGCTGCTGTACCCCTAAAATGGTGTCTTTGTTTTGTTGATGCAACGTTGCCCATATACTTGAATTTGATGCAACTGTCAGAGGTTTAGCGCTATAAAGCCAGGTTCAATCCACCATCTTCTACATTTGAGAATGCCTGTACCACGTTAGGAATATGACAGTTGGTGTCCATTCGTTTGATGTGTTGATTTTGCCATTTGATTGGGGACTTTCCGTTTTAATTTTCCTCGGAGTTTAGTATTTTTGTTATTTTACTTTGTATTGTTGTTTTTATTTATTTACCTTTTCAAATTAGTTTGGACATCCTCAATATGTTTTGTTTCGCCAAATCCATTCAAAATTACATTACAACTAAGATCTGCTAGATGGTTCACAATGCTTAAACCAATACCACTCGTAGAACCGGTTACTAAAGCAACTTTTCCAGCAAGACCTAACAGAATTCATAACATTAAATCGATTGTTTAGGCAACTTTCCCTTTCAAATCAACCAAATATATAACATAAAATCGATTACTAGGGCAATATACAAAATATATATATACAACATAAAACAGGTTACTAAGACATATAAAAAACGAAAATACAGGTACAAAAATTTAACAAAATGTCCTTCTAGATACTAGATTTTGATCATAAACAGGCTTCTGTCAAAATTTGGTACAAATCCAGGATAGATTAAGAAAGTTATCTAAATTTAAAAAACTTTAAACACAGATTAAATGTAATGTTTCCTGGCAAAAAAAAAACTCGGTGCTTTTCATTTGCGCCAATTGGCATTTCATTTGCTCCAAAAAAATATTTCATTTGCGCCACAAACCATATTTCATTTGCGCCAAAAACTAAATCTTTCATTTGCGCCAATATTACAGGTAAGTACAGGTAAATACAGGTAAAATAGTATAAAATATAAAAATTTTCAAAAAGTCTTAATAATGAAGAAACATATTTCTCAGAAATACAGGTAATAATAGTATAAAACATAAAAAATTTCAAAAAGTCTTTTAATAATGAAGAAACATATTCCTCAGAAATCATAAAATCATACAAGTTATGCTAAAACCTCGATAAAATCATACAAGTAATGATAAAATCATACAAGTAATGTTAAAACCTGAATAAAACCTTGGTAAAATCATGAAAGTAATGTTAAAACCTTGATAAAAACAGAAAAGAAAGCACTATACACTGGAGTACATTATTGAGACATTTGTTAGCACTATAGTAAAGTTACAAGTCTGTTCTGGCACAAAATTTATAAGCAACGGTCTTGATGTAGTCATGCCTTGAAATTTCCCTTCTTAGGTGCATGCCATGTTTCTCCATAGGATAGTCAGTTTTCCCTTTATCCCATCGTCGAACTGCAGCCGGTGTGTCCATATATCTCATTTTGATGTATGTTGTAGCCTGAATCTTCTTTACAACGTCAACATAAATAAACATGTTTGGATGTTTTGAATAAAATTGTTCATTAAAATGTGCATGGAATGACTCTGGTCCATTGTTGGTTCGTTTGAAGTGGGTATAGCAGCCCAAAATGACGGTATATATCTAGATTCCGAGCTTATATAAGTTTCCAAAACATAGTCAGCAAATTTTATGCATCTGCTATCAGTTGGAGATTCAGTCATAATGTCCTCTACGAAGAAGTCTTCAATTTGATCAGGCGGTAGGTATGGTAACCCAAAAATTGATGATTACCATTTACCAATTTCGCAGGTCTTTTCCTTATACTCGGTACTTAATCCAAGATCTTGAATTTTCCGCCACCAATTTTGGCCAAGGTGAAAATCTACAGCAATCGATTTTCGATCCTGGCAACATTCGCAAAATAACATTATGCATGGCTTGTTCAAAGTCTATATGAATAGACTGTGGTATTAGTACAAGATTTCTCTGTTCACAAAGTTGAAATATAAAGTTCCACATGTTTGTGTAGCATTCTTCACTTTTTCCAGGAAGCAATGCATATACTAGCGGCACATAGTTACCATCTTTACATCCATGCAGTGTGTACATTTGAAAAAAATATCTTGGACAGCATTTAAAGGTACCATCCACAAACACTATTTCAAATACTAGTATTAGAAAATGAGTATGAACTCACACATATATCCAGGGGGAGTTATGTACAAACAAAAAACAAAATAAATCGTAAATAATATTTAACTTTTCCGTTATATTACCTGTCATACCTGTAAAATGGCGCAAATGAAGGTTTTTTTTGGCGCAAATGATATATAACCTTGTGGCGCAAATGAAAGGTTTGATTTTTAAAAAATTGGCGCAAATGAAATGCGCCCAAAAAACTATGTTCATTTATAAGTAAAAACCGAAAAACATGATTTTTTTTAAATTTACTTCTGGATACTATCTTATGAACATAAACAAGCTTTTGTCCAAGTTTGGTAGAAATCCAGGACAGTTTTAGAAAGTTATTAAAATTTTAAAACTGTAACAACAGAGTGAATGTTATGTATCCTGGAAAATACTGAAAAAGAAGAATTATTTTTTTACAAAATTTACTTAATTCTGGATTCTATTTTATGTCCAAATTTGGTAGAAGTCCAGGATAGTTTTAAAAAGTTATAAAAGATTTCAAAATTTTAATCACAGAGTGAATGATTGTGGACGCCGCCGACGACGACGCCGACGGAATGTAGGATCGCTAGGTCTCGCTTTTTTTTTTCTCACTAAAGTCGAAGTCTCGACAAAAACCGTTATTTTTCAAACGTGTCACTTTCTATGTATGTGCTTGTCCCAGGTTAGAAGACTGTAGTGCAGTGCTTAAATAATAATGAATGCACTTCTGACATATTGATTTTGAATAGTTATTTTGTTATCAAATATGATATTATAGTTTTCTCGGTTGAAATATTTCACATTTTTCATGTCCTTGCTTTTGATAACCGGCTTTATGTTTTTTTTTCTTAGTTGAAAGGCGCATAGATGCCTATAAATGCTCACATTCACAGTCGTATAAATTACCATTACATTGACAACGATTTGTGAACAATACAGGCATGATAGTTGAAATGTCAAAAATAGGGGTACAACAGTCAACGTTGTGTTATTATCTTAATCACTATAAAGACAAACATTTACCGTGACACAATACCACAATGTTGGGATGTATAAGTACTGCGATGCCAATATAATAAATTGATGATACTATCTATCAAAACCGTTAAATATTTACGTAAAATGTAGATATTACGTGTGTCTTTCGTGTTGTGTAGAGAAAGATAAAACGACGCATTAGACTAGTGTAAACAAATTTGACCTTGTACTTCTTATAACATCCTTGTCTTCAAATTCTAAATTTTACTGATAGTGTAGGCATGTTATCTCATATATATTTTTGAAACTTTGACATAGATAATCTAGAACCAGGAAGAATAAGAGGCGTTTCCGAGTATTTTTTTCTGGTGGCAAAAACACGCTTTAACAGCTATTTGAATGAGAAAAAAAAACCTAAGTGTTTTGAATTTAAAGTGGACGACGTAAAACATAACGCTTCAATATCATAATATCTACGCCACATCAATGCATTATACTGCCTAAAAAGAAAAAAATTGTAGAAAAAGCGGAGACATAGAAAACAAAATCATGATAGAATTATTTTAATGTTATTTTTAATTTTCAGGTGAAAACTTATCTTCATGTTAAACATAACATGCAAAATCTTACCTTTCAAATGACAAGCCATATTTGCTTATTGATAATTTCTCTCTGTGTAGGACACACAGAGGAGATATAATTTACATACAGGTATCACCAGAGGAAATTAAACCACACAAAATTCATGATTTTTTTCTTCGACAACTCATGAATGTATTAAAAAAATTGTTGTAATTACGTTTTGTCTGCATTTGCATGTGACATTTTAAAATCAACCATAAATAGTTATCAAAGGTACTAGGATTATAAAATTTAGTACGCCAGACGCGCGTTTCGTCTACATAATACTCATCAGTGACGCTCATATCAAAATATTTATAAAGCCAAACAAGTAAAAAGTTGAAGAGCATTGAGGATAACCATAACAATTTGAATTATGAATTGCTATAAAACGAAAGGACAACATGGTTTTATAACATAACTATAAAGTTAGGTTGTGAGTGAGATATATATGACTAATGCAGGATGCTATCGCATTTTAATCAAACTGGTAAAGGCCGTTTGATATGCTTAAGGTTTACCAAGAGAAGAACGATCATGCATAATAGGTAAAAAAATAAATCGATTACGTATCTTGCTTGTCAGATAAAGACTATAAACATGATTAACATTGCTAATTAATTTAAAGTTGCATGCTAACAACAAAGATGGCAGCGCGTCAATATGATCGTGTAACTAAGATGACGTTATCCTATTTAAACATTTCTGAAATATTATAGTGTTACATTGGAGGGTCTAATTAAGATATCGAACTCTCTCTGTGAACGGACATGAACGTCTCTTTATTTAACGCATCATGTAAATATAACGGAATTTGATGAGACTGTTATTAAAGTGAGAGGGTTAGCGCTATAGAACCAGGAGTAATCCACCATTTTCTACATTTGAAAATGCCTGTACCAAGTCAGGAATATGACAGTTCTTGTCCATTCGTTTTTGATGCGTTTTGTTATTTGATTTTGCCATGTGATTATGGACTTTCCTAATTGATTTTCCTCTGAGTTCAGTATTTTTGTGATTTTACTTTTTATCGTCGTCTTCTGCTTCTGAATTTGTGTTTTCACTATCACTATCGACTCCTTCTTCAATACTGTCATCATTTTCTGGAGTTCTTAACGCATGGACTGGATTTTGCTTTTCCTCTTAGCTTTCGACATCATCGGTGCCCTCGTTTTCCTCCTCGGTTTATCAGGAGCTACAAATTGTTCCAATGCTGTTTCCATTTTCATCAGTAACCAAAATGAATGTTTCTTTCAGTGATGGACAAGAAAGTATCGGTGCTCTTCTTCACTGTTATCCTAAGATCAAATAAAGGTTTCCTCTTTGTCAAGTTATTTATTGAGAGACGAACAGATGAGAGAAAATCCTTTAATAAACGGTCTGTAATAATTGTCAAGACCTATACAGGATGAAGCATTTTCAAACTGAAGGCATTTAAGAAGATTTTCAATTAATCGCTAAAACACACCTGTTGCCTCCGTCAGCCGAAACGGCATAACGTTAAATGTGTACATTCCATACAGTGTTAGTATTTATCAAAGGTACCAGGCTTATAATTTGCGTTTCGTCTACGTTAGACGCATCAGTGATACTCATATCAAAATATGTATAAAGCCAAGCAAGTAGAAAGTTGAAAAGCATTGAGGATCCAAAATTCCCAAAAGTTGTGCTAAAAACGGCTACGGTAATTTTTACCTGGGATAAGAAAACCCTTAGCTTTACGGTATATTCAAGGTTTTGTAAACAATGAATGTCGTATTTTCTTTGTCGTCCTCTTCTACCTAAACTTGCCAATATCCATTGACCATATCAACACATGAAAGGAATTTTGAAGCAGACATCGTATTATATGTAGCCCCGATACGTGGTATATGCGTCTTATTTTTGTTATTTCATTTACCTTCCGAAAATCCACACAAAAATCGAGTGCTATGTTCCTTCTTTACTTACACAATGGGCGAAGACCATTCACTACTAAATGTTCTGATTACCTCATCTTCCAACATATCATGAGTAAGTTTTTTTGTAACTATATGCTTCATGTATAGTAGGATTCTCCTTGGATTATGTTTTATAGCAGATAACATATCATGAGTAAGTTGTTTTGTAACTATATGCTTCATGTATAGTGGGATTCTCCTTGGATTATGTTTTATAGCAGATGCATTACCAGTCTCAATACAAAGTCTGTTCGACAAATATCTGAAAGGTCTTTCGATAAAATATCATTATACTCGAGCAATAATGTGTTAGTACTCACTTTTATACCTTTACAGGTTGAAATATATGTTGAATGATGTACAGGCGCTGTAAACTGCTGCACCAGGGTCTTATCAATCATTTCATTTTGTGATTTCCCCAGCATACAACAATTACATATCCTAAGCCCACCAATGTCACTTTATAATATTTCTGTAAAGTTTTCATATGATAACTTTCCTAAATACAACATAGTTATTTATCTACAAGGTTCACAATTGTTAATATCTGTTATCACAATATCCAACTATACGACACACAGTCGGAGAGACCTACTTTTCTTCAACACCTTAAACCCTTCAAATATTCCCGATCAATTTCTAGGCGTCACAACAGTAATACATTTTTTTTTTAGAAAACATCACTGTTTTTGAAGTCATAAGAATTACAAATAAAACAAGTCTATGCAGAAAACTTTTCATTGTTCATCGCTGGTCCGCCCATCAAGTAAGGGAAAGGTCTTCGAATCTTTGTCAATAGTACTGATAGTAATGAAACGTCATAGAAAATATTGATGATCTATCTAAAAGTAGTTCCATCAAATAGAAGGTAGTTTTCACGTTTGGATTGTATTACATTTGTCATTTGGGACCTTTATAACTACTATTGGGTTTGCTCATTGTGAAGGTTGTTTGTATGTATTTACTGGTAGAATATGTGCATCAGTTCCCTATCCAACCCTACATTTAGTCTCCAATGTAACAATAACTGACAATTCAAAACGGCAAAATGAAAAGCTCAAACGAATGGACAACTCATATTCCTGTCTTGGTACAAACATTTTTATATGTAGAAAATGAGATGTGACAATCCTAATACAATTGCAAATAGTATCAAATATTGACCTACCACTAGTGGTTCGCCATACATTGACCAAATCACAAACCTAAAAGTTGAAAACATGACTTATGGAGCTGATTTAATGGAGCCAAATCAGCTCCATAGATACAAGAAATGCCATTGAATGTCAAAACAACTGCATACTAAATATTGTATTTCCACTAGTGGTTTCTCATTATAAACTGACCAATATTCCAGATTTAAAATAAGTTACTTGTTTTAGGGCTGTAACATTAACCTATTTTTGGTGAGACCTTTTGGTACAATTTCATAGAGATCCACAAACTTATACTGAAGTTATCTTCCAGAAGGCAGACAATTCCTCTGCGTTTTAAATAAAAGCCCAATTTCAATCCAAACTTTCCTTTTGAGGTACAGTACCTTGTGGTACAATTTCATAGAGACTCATGCATTTGTACACCAGTTATTGTCCTAATTCCTTTACAGCTAGGACAATTACCCCAACATTCCTTTCAAGGTATGGAAACTCTTTGATAAATTTCATAGAAGTCCATATCAAGATACACCTACTCTCTTTATTATATGGATACAAAATGTTATTGAACAACAACAACACACAAATTTCAGTATATGACTGCAATATTTTTCGGCCCTTTAAAATAATAAAGAAATCCTTGTTTTACCTGTATAGGAATGCTTTTTTGTGGCCATCATCGGTCAGACATTATCCTTACTGTTGTCTCCCTTGTTCAACTTTTTATAATTTTTATTAGCAGTCATAGTATCTTGACAGTTATATAGTTAACAATAATTGAACCAGTTGCTTCGCAGGGCGCAGCATTATACGACCGCAGATGTAGAACCCTGAACAGATGGGACAAGTATGGACACAACTTTTAAGTTTGATACAGCTTTAAATGTGGATTGTGATTAAATAGTTGACACAACATAGGTTTATGTCACATTATGATTTGGACCCTTTGGACCTTAATGTAAACCAATTTGAAAACGGGACCAAAAATTAAGAATCTACATACACAGTTAGATTTGGCATATCAAAGAACCCCAATTATTCATTTTTTGATGAAATCTAACAAAGTTTAATTTTGGACCCTTTGGGCCCCAAATTCCAAAACTGTTGGGACAAAAACTCCCAAAATCAATACCAGCCTTCCTTTTATGGTCATAAACCTTGTGTTTAAATTTCATAGATTTCTATTCGCTTACACTAAAGTTATAATGTACTGATTTCAATTCAAATTTCTAATGAAGTTTGCAACAATAACTGCTGATTTAAATACATCGTACAATATTAAAATGTAATAAAAAGTGCTTGTTATCACTGAATGGTAAAGATTGTTTTAATTTATTAGTTGGTAGTAAAAATGAAAATACATTGTATATTGTATAAAACTATGATTAAAGTTGATTCAACTACTATTATATACAAAGAAAGATAACTCCAATTGAAAAAATTGGATTACTTTTTCACAATATTGTGCAATTAGATATTTCTTGCTATTGTGCAATTGAAAATTTCTTGCTATTGCACAATACTTAATATGATAATTTTGAATCCTGATTTGGACCAACTTGAAAACTGGGCCCATAATCAAAAATCAAAGTACATGTTTAGATAAAGCATATCAAAGAAGCCAAAGAATTTAATTTTTGTTAAAGTCATAAGAAACCTCAAATCAAAAAAAAATAATGCATATGTTTTTTATAACTCAATGGATAGTTTTCATTGTAAAACTTATGTACATATACTTTTTTCTGAAGAAAATTCTTTAATTTATTCATATTTAGATGAAGTTTACTTTATTTGAATTGCTTCCTTCCAGCAAGCAATTCCCCCGATATATTTTCCGTATGCAAGGTGACCTCAGTGTGACCCATCTCGTAAAAATCCGGTGACCACAATACGCATGGATGTCCTTAAAATAAACTATTATCTGAATTTACATGTAAAACACATGCTCAATTTCCATGCTTTTTTGTTTATTTTTCGTCAACTGTTGACAAACAGGTGACAATCGTTAAACTTCGGCTTCAAAACACGAACTTTAATTACCTGCCATATTTTCACAACAACACTGACCGATTGAAAAAAAAAATTGACGATTATACGAAATTTACACGAAAAAAATGATAAATTCGAGCACAGAAGACTAAGTTTATGATGTTTGTATGCATTGGTTTAAGAATTGGAAGAACATTATTTTCCACCGGTCACTCGTTTCTTATGACTTTAAAATCAAACTGAGTTTAATTTTGGACCATTTGGACCTTAATGTAGACCAATTTGAAAACTGGACCAAAAATTAAAAATCTAAGTACATTTTTAGATTCAGCATATCAACGAACCCCAAGGATTCAATTTTAGTCAAAATCAAACAAAGTTTAAGTTTGGACCCTTTGGACCTTCAAGGGATAATTCGCGATTTTTCACTTTTCATCTTATTAAAAAACATATTCACCAAGTTTTATTTTGATATGAAATCTAATAAAGAAGAAAATTGGGAATTATATTAATTTTATTTCTTGAAACTTCCTGACTTATGTGACGTAGTTTAAGTCTTTGGTGCATGCCGGGAGTGAAAATATCTCATTTAAGTCTTGTTCGTTAACAATCTAATTACGCGATTTAAAGCGCATCGACGACTTTTGGTGTAGCTATTAACCAACGAAAAATAAGTGATAGCCATGCAACTTTTAAAATTAGATCGTGTGGATGTTTTAAAACGAATTTTAATAATAAAATTAATTCATACAATCATACGTTTTTTGATTGAGTTAAGTCTGCCAATTGATATTTTATCGTATGTTTTTATATGTTGTGATGTTATGCTATTGTTTCAGAAAAAGGGAGAAGGTTTGGGCCCATTAAAACGTTTAATCCCGCTGCAAATGTTTGCACCTGTCCTAAGTCAGGAATCCGATGTACAGTAGTTGTCGTTTGTTTATGTAATATATTCGTGTTTCTCGTTTCTCGTTTGGTTATATAGATTAGACCGTTGGTTTTCCCGTTTGAATGGTTTTACACTAGTAATTTTGGGGCCCTTTATAGCTTCTTGTTCGGTGTGAGCCAAGGCTCCGTGTTGAAGGCCGTACTTTAACCTATAATGGTTTAATTTTTAAATTGTTATTTGGATGGAGAGTTGTCTCATTGGCACTCACACCACATCTTCCTATATCTATAATAGAACATTTTTATGATTTATTTTCTACAAATACTTTAAACAAACATATGAAATTGACATGATCAATAGTGTATTAAAAATACATGTTTGTATTCTGACGTTTTTGCTTCATTACAGCAAACATTTTCACTTGCTTGTACGGTAAAAATAAAATGTGTATTGTTTTGTTACACCTAAAGAATGTTGAATGCGTAGGTTAACTCAAGGTAATTAAAAGATTAGCATTATGTTATTCTAATCCTTTGATCCTCATTCAGTGAAATCTAGGCGTCACGGTTCACTGGCATTTCAGGTGTGAACAACATAATTGTAAACGGGAGTCCGACAAAATTTCAGACACATGAATGTAAAAAAAATTAATTAAAATTAATTAACGGGAATAATAAGATCGCACAATAACTGGATAGCTGTATATTTTTATATTTTGCATAAGATCACTTTTAATGAATTATGACTTTTGGTTACTTTAGTGACGATCAAACACTGAATTATTTTAATTGAAGAATTTATAAATAAAAATAGCCTTCTAAACACGAGTTCATGAACTAATCAAAGCGCTGTAAGCACTGTAGGCAGTTAACCAAAAACCAAGGCAAACATAACAAGTGAAAATGCGAGCTACTTCTCACTGATGATACCCCCGCCGCAAGAAGATAATATAAATAGTGTAAAAATATGCAAGTGTTCGGTAAACAGGAAGTTGTCGAGAGGTGAATCTGAAAACGCATCACACGGTATAGCTGACTTTTATAAATCCTGAAACCAAATTTCAGAAATCCTTGTATTGTAGTTCCTGAGAAAAATGTGACGAAAATTTTCAACTTGGCTATCATGTGTAAAATCATACAAGTGTTCGGTAAACAGGAAGTTGTCAAGTGATCAATCTGAAAACGCATCACACGGTATAGCTGACTTAGATAAACCCTGAAACCAAATTTCAGAAATCCTTGTATTGTAGTTCCTGAGAAAAATGCGACGAAAAATATTCATGGGACGGACGGACAAGACAGAGGTAAAACAGTATACCCCACCCCCCTTTTTTTTTTTTAAAGCGGGGGTATAATTATGAAAACTGTGGCAATGTTGCTTCAATTTTTTTTTAAAGATTTAAAAGAACAAACATTAAACATTCATATATAATTGTACATTTATGTTCATTTAATGAATTATTCAAATAATTCATATTTTATCAAGGTTTTCAATAGCAAAGCACATGACCTCGAATGGTCATGAGTCTTTCATGAGTCAGCAGTGGTACAAATTTGCAATGATTGCAGTTCTTCTAGTTGATCGTAATTGTTCGTATTAGACTAATTAGTTGACTGTTAGCACTGTTCAAGTTGACTTTAGTACGAGCTTGTAAAAGTATGAATGGATTTGCTTCCCTGGAAAGAAAACTGAGTTTGTGTTGAACAGTACAAAAGTTATGAGACACAAATCAGACAAATGTTTACTAATACAGGGATCAATGGTGAGGTCTGATTGACCTGTCCATAGTGAATGTAAATGACTCCCACCTTCACCCCAAGTCCATGATGTCTAAGTTTGGAATAAAATGACAGGTGTTAGTGTCTAGCAAAGTGATATGCATATGTGTCGCCTATGAGATTGACTTTGTATGTCATTCAATCTTTTTTGAAATGACAAACAGGAATGAATATGGTTTAGGCGTTGATTTCTCAATCTTTTACAAGTTCTCAAAACACACACAAGAGGGTGTATGGTGACCCTAGGGACTACCCCTATTTTTCATTTGATTTTTTTTTTATTGTCCCATACATGAATATATATGGTTTATGAGTGGGGATCTCGACAGTTATCAAGTTTTCAAACAGGAGGGGTGGGGGACACCAGTGACTTCTACTATATTTCATTTGATTTGTTATATATATTGTCTAATACATGAATATATATGGTTGAGGGGTGGGGATCTCATCTGTTTCTAAGTTATCAAACAGGAGTGGGTAGGGTGACCCTTAGGACTTTCCCTATATTTCATTTGATTAGTTCTCATACATTAATATACATTCCAATTTCTCAATCAGGTGACTGCAGGGACTCCCCCTATATTTCATTTAATTTAGAGTTGGGGATCCCAACTGTTTCAAAGTTATTAAACATGAGGGGTAGGGTGACCACAGGGACTTGACCTATATTCAATTTGATTTGCTATATAGTCTTATACATGAGTAAATATGGTTAAGGGGTGATGATCTCAATTTTTTCCAAGTTCTCAAACAGGAGGGTGTACAGTGACCATAGGGACCCCCTTATAATTCATTTGATTTGTAATATTGTCCCATACATATATATATATGGTTTAAGATTCGTTATAAATTCTCAAACAGAAAGGGGTAGAGTGGCCCCACAAACTCCAACTATATTTCATATTATTTGTTAAATTGTTCCATACATGAATATATATGGTTTAGGGGTGGGGATCTTGACCGTTACCAAGTTTTGGTAATTTTGGTCTCTTGTGGATAGTTGTCTCATTGGCAATCATACCACATCTTTTTTCTATCTAAGAAACTTCCAGCTATTTTAACTGACCTATCAAAATTGACAAGAAAAAAATATCCCTTGAAATTGCAGTAATATGTTTAACTTGAAAAGCATTTAACATGCATTACCAACATTTATCACTGATAAAAAATTATACTGTTACCAGGAGCATATATATTGTTAGATAAACTGTTCCCAGCTGTCGCATTGTATTGGATTAAATCCGATTTTGACATTAAAATTGGTGTAAAAATAATTTTCTGCTTTTTTTTTCTTTTACATATATCTTTTGGTTTTCAATTCTAGTGTTTATATTTATTTACCCTGCATAGATGTATTTTGTCACACGTCTGGATTTTTTTAACTCGAATAATTCAGCGCCCTCTATCCACTACTTTTCTCGAGGGCTTGAAGGCAGATTGATCATTGGTCGCGTCAGCCCTGTACAAATTGTACAGACCAATCACAGTCTATCCCATGGCGAGTATGCGCAATGATCACTTCCGTAGTAAATACCGCTTGTTTACAAATTTCAAAATGGACGTCGACCAAAGCCTTCGAATGATAGAAGATAAATATGACTTCAAGTTTAAAGATAAACAGGAAGAATCTATAAAAGCAATTGTCCAATTGAATGATACATTCGTTACTCTGCCGACGGGTTACGGAAAGTCCAGTATTTATTTTTATCTGCCCGAGATATTTGAGGCCTTGACTGGAGAGAAATCGTCTATTGTTGTCATTTCACCACTACAAGCATTGATGCTGGATCAAGTTCAAAAGCTGGAAAAACTGTCAATAACATCTGTTGTGGTTGGTGAAATTCAGAAAGATAAAGGTGTTGGTCAGAAAATATCTGAAGGACAATTCTCAATCGTATTTTCCTCGCCAGAGGCTGCATTGACATCTGGTATGTGGAGGAAGAGTCTGACCTCAGGTGTTTTCCATGATCGTGTAAAGGCAGTTGTCATTGATGAAGCACATTGTATAACTGAATGGTAAGTCTTATATACAATCTCTTATTAATTGTTTTATAGAAGTTATCATCGCCTCAAGGGTAAAAGGGGGAATCCGGGTCCGTCCGCCCTGATTCTGGTTCGCCCTAGTTTCTGTTCGCCCCGAGTCCGTTCGCCCTGATTTTATTTTTTAATATAAGTGTTGCGTTGTGTGTATATAATTGAATGTGTTGAAGTCGGTCTACAATTTGACCGAATATTTACGATGTATCATGTTGTTTATAGCTAGCTGCTACTAGGACTAGGTTATAAGTTTCTGTACATTCACTATTATCATCGCCTCAAGGGTAAAAGGGGGGGGGGTCTTGTTAGTTGAACCCCCTTTTTTTTATTACAAATGTGACTATGAGGACATATTGTTGGGTTCCTCTTTGAACTTTTAGACACGATAGGATCAGTCCTATAAATACAGGGACATTATGAAAAAATATCTTTTCAAAAATAATTATTTTTCTTTAAATTAATTTTAAACTAATAGTTATTGTTTTATATATAAATTATAATATCGAATATGCACATGATAATACTATACTGTAAATTTATTTTTACATGTATTCATTACTGTAATTTTGAAGAACTGTTAAATTTAAATAGTTTAATTAATGCAATTTGGAGGAAAGGTGCAGTAAATATATATGATTTGGGTTTCAGAATGAAAGTGCTTATTTATATTTCAGTCTTAAGTATGGAGTACATGCATGTAGTCACATTATGCCAATAAATAATAAAAATCTTGCAAGAATTTCTGAATTTAAAGATGTACACAATGATTTTATAGACCTTATATAAATGTATAATCAGTAATTGATTTATTTCATTCAAAAAGATTGATTTTTTCCAGCATAAAATCAAGGAATAATATTTGTATATATACAATTCCTTGATAAAATGTATAAATTAACTATAATCAATATGCTTTTGGCTATTGAATAAAATTAATAAAAGTTAAAAGATATAATGCCATACATGTACATGTATTTATAAAAAAGGAGATGTGGTATGATAGCCAATAAGACAACTGTCCACAAGAGACCAAAATGACACAGACATTAACAAGTTACAACTATAGGTCACCGTACAGCCTTCAACAATGAGCAAAGCCCATGCCACATGTCAGTTGCTTAAAAAACCAATATCCTGAGTTTTAAATTATGTTGAATTGATTATTTTAAAAATAGATAACATTACCAGTAGTTTATTAACTTGACATATTTTAAGTTTAGATGTACTCTTTATTTCAGGGGTGGTGAATTTAGAAAAGAATATGACCGACTTAATGAACTGAGATCAGTTTTTCCTGAAAAAACAGCTTTTGTGGCGCTTACTGCAACAGCAACACAAACTATGAGAACGGAAATAATGAAAAAACTCCAAATGATACGAAATGACACACGCACAGTATCACTTCTCCCTGACAGACCAAATGTGATATATCATATGCAGAAATCCAACAAGAAGAAAGAAGAACTAAATTGGCTTCTTAATGATTTAAAGACAAATGGTAAAAGTTCCAAAAAAACAATTGTTTACTGCAGAAACATAATGTCTTGTGCTGATTTATATGAACATTTCTGTAATGAAATAGAACAAGGCAATGATCTTGAGAAAAGAATGGTTGCAATGTTTCATCGCTCAACCGCAGACACAAACAAGACCCATGTTTTGTCCCAATTCCCAAGTTATGACACTAATTTGCGAGTTATATTTGCTACAATCGCATTTGGTTTGGGTGTGGACATTCCTGATATTGAACGTGTTATACACTGGGGTGCACCTCGAGGTCTGGAACAATATTCTCAGGAAAGTGGGAGAGCTGGTAGAGACGGTAGAGAATCAGTCTCGTGTGTATATTATTCCGGTTATGACATAGCTAAAAATCGCTGCAAGGAATCAGTGCGTGACTTCTGTACAACCACAAAATGCTTGCGTATGCAGCTGACATCTCATTTTAAATTAGACGACATTGCATCACCATCATCAGGGACAAGATCAAGCCAACCAACATCATTGTGTCGCTGCTGCAGTAACTGTAAAGTCAATTGTGAATGTGGAAACTGCTTCAGCTTTCATGATGAAAACAGTTCCAATGACTTATTCTTAAGAGAAGACGACTTCTTGCTTGGACAATTTTGTGGTTTTCTTAATGAAGCAGTGAGGGAAAACTTACTTGATTTTTACGAGTTCCTTGTTGAAGAACAAAAAGGACGTCATCTTCTTTTTAATAGTTCTATGATTGAAACCGTTGTAGAAAATACAGACTTCATATTCAGCGAAGACGACATTGTGTCTCTTGGACTAATAGATCATAACCTGGCAGGAGATATTCTTGAACTCATTGCAGAAGTTAAAGATTAACTTTACTACAATTTTAGATTAAAGTTGTTACATGTATATGATACACAAGACTGAAATATATACCGGTAAGCTCTTTGACAAATTGATGCCTTGTTCTATATAGACATGTAAATTTAACTGCATACTAGTACATGTAGTACAGTAACTTCTAAATATAAAATTGGTAATTGCAAGAGTTTCAGTTTTGTAACAATAACAAATATCATTTATAAATTTTGTAAAGCACAGTTTGTAAAAGATTTTCCTTGATCCAAATTATTTAATACATGTAGTCCTTCAATTTTCCGAAACTTCATAATTGCAATTAAAAATGCAGACTAACTTTTCTGATCAACCAATTTTTGTTCTAGTATTTCTACAATTCTTCCATTTCAAAGTACACCAAGCTTTGACTTGTCCAGTATCTTAAATTCTTTTTGTTGTATGCTTGTTTACAAATAAGATGTTGTATGATTGCCAATGAGAATACATTCTTTCGGGTACCAGAGAACATGACACAAAAGTAATTAGCAACTGCTAGGCCTTCCACAATGAGCAAAACAATCAGACTTATAAAGACATTCAGAGGCATATGTAACATTGTAAAACAATCCAAACAAGAAATACAAATATAACTACAAACCACTCTGATTTTTCAAGCTCCTGACTTGGTACAAGTTACAAGTACATACATACATACATGTACATGTAAGGCATACATGTGTCATATATATATATATATAATATATACATTATTTTATTCTGTCCTATTGCGATTTTTTTTATCTCTTGTTTCTAATGTCTCAGTCTTGTCTGGGCATGAATATATGCAACCATAAGCCAATGTTATGGCCTGCTGTACAGCCTCCAACAATTAGTTAAATTAATGTGTAAAAGTTGATTCATCAATTATAAGAAACAACAACAAATGACATGAATGATATGAGAGAAAGCAACCACTTAAAGACAAGCTCAGGAATTGGATAACAAGGTTTTTGGTTTTGATCACTGCTTAACCATGTTAACCTTTTTTCAATTTCAAAAGCATGCATGAAAAAATCCCACTTGCATGACTTGACGTTAATCAAACAATCAATGCAATCACATTAAGAAAGAACACTAAGTAAAGGAAACAATGCAATTTGTTATAAAAAAAGTCTTTATTTTTCAAACATTAATCAAGCAGTAAACATTTACATCAACAAGACTACAATTTACTCAATTTCTTATTATTGGTGCACATGGTGCAATCATAATTAACATGATTGAGGAAGAAAATTAACAGATTTCATCCAAATTTAATTCTACCACACTTTAGTTATTTACATGACACAAGCACTATTAAAACATAGTTCTTAATTACTGATAAGTACATTTTGTACACACATACATGACATAGACACAGAAAGCACTATAACTACAATCAGTAATGAAAATAAACTTGCGTACCATATATGTACTTTAAATATGTCAACAAAACTTGCACAAAACCTCACATGGTATATATAAATTAACACTTAAAATTGTGGCATACTAATGACATGTAAAAAGATGCTCTAAAAATACCAGGTACCCTCGGCATACATTTCAGTTGAACAAAATGAATTATTTACATGCACACATTGAACTCAATTCAAACATCAACAAAGCTGCTATTGAATGTTTTTGGTATTATACCGATTACTCAACATATTGCACTTATTAATCACAAAAACTGACTTCATACTCAAACAAAAGCAGTTATTTACATATGACCAATATTACACTAGACAGCAACTGATATATATGCACGTTCCTCATTGTAATAAAATATAAGTTAAATTTGAGCATTTGCTATTGCACTAAAATTATCAGACACTGCCTTATACATTTGTACTAGAACAAATGTTTGAATTTACATGATATATATATGAATACACATCAACAAAAAAAATTCTTTTAGAGTTTTCTATTGCACTAAATATTGCACTATAAACATGATAAAAAATATGACAAATGGGTTTCAAAGATAAACATATTGCACTAGAGTATACATATGAAATGCACACATTTGATGACTACTATAAATATATATACATGTATTGCACTAAAATTTTCACAACAACAAATGAGGTTATTTTGCCAACAAACATTTTATAAAAATGCATGTATATAAGCTTTTGGTGGATTAAAAAAGGATTTCCTGTATAAAGAGAGCATAAAAACATTTATCTTGAAAGACAAAAATGTATTTAAATTTTCAACCTTCACAATTGGTTTACTCTTAATGTACAAAGTATGATCTTAACCTCTGAGTTTTGGCAAAACTTTCCCTCTTCTCTGTTAGCCACTGGTTAAGTTTAACTCCATCTAATTTTTCTAACGGATCACTTTTTATTGTTGCAAATGACCTGTGATGTCGACCAGGAATGGTGGAAAATAAATTTTCAAAACCCAAATGTTCAACTAACTTTGAAATGTCCTTTTTCATTGATGGTTTTGAATTTGTTGGTTTGCCAAAATACTGATTAAGGCCTCTGGTATAGGAGTCTATAATGTCGTTGCACCCTTGTAGACTTCTTCCACATCTCTGAATGGAGGCTGAGGACATATTGCCATGCAGTGAATTCAATGCATCCTTTGCCCTCATGTTTAAAAACTCAAGTGCTTGGTCGGCTGGAACATTACATCCCTCAACTCCATGAATGTTTATGCATCTGTTGTGTCTTAGCTGATGTGCTAATTTTGGCGGTAAAAGTGCCATTAACTGCGCTTGTAAACGAAAGGCTAAAAGGCGATATTTGGTGTGATTATTCAGTGAAAATCTAAGAAAGTCAAACCTCCACATTCTCACTAGCCTGTCCCCATCGTTCTCCTTCGAAGAATCTTCTCTAATCCAGTCTTGGAGACCTTCTCTTAGCAGACAACAGGAATAATTGAATTTGTAATCTGGTTTTTCCTGCTGTTCCTCTGACTGGTTTAAAGTAGACTGTTGGTCTAAGTCTGTCTCTCTATCAGGTACACTCAAATATGTGAGATGTCTATATGGGCAGATGGCACGATGGTTTAGTCTACATTTTCCGTCCCTAAAAAATGTCTTTTGGCACCCTGGAAAGCCACATAGTACTCGATTCTCCTGATTAATTTTATTTCCAGGTCCTTTCTGCTTTAAAGATGGTGTCTCTGTTTGAAGGAATTTGGAAACTATACTTTTTGATAAATTTTTCATAAAAGTCTTCTTCTCTTCCTTTGTTTTAGTACTTAGGCTCTCTTCAATTTCATTCACTGAGTGCATATTTAGCACATTTAGAGCAGCAAGGATGACATATCCTTGTGTCACAAAACGCAGGAAGTCCCGACAACTATTTACAGCATCTTTTACCTGCAATACAAATATGGTACATATGAAAATCAAGAAAAAAAAATCTAAATCCCATAACAGTGCGATGTACACAATACTAGTCCTTCGCTCATCAACTGGGGTCAAAGTTAGAAATATATATATAATTTTGAAATTAGGAACAGCAATAAAAGTGTTTTCTGGGCTGTGCATGTGCTAATTTTGTATCACAGATGTATTCCCTTAACCTTTATATCAAGTATACATGTAGTTCAATTCTTTAAATTTTTCATATTTTTTTTCTCACAAAAAATGTTTATTTGTGTGCAAAAACAGTATAATTATGTTTGGTAATCCCAACTCTTGTTTTCAATGTGGCTTCAAACTTTCATAACGATCAAAAGTGAACTCTAGTTTGATACTTTTAATTGTCAAATTTAAAGTTGGAAGTGCTGACATATGAAGTGTCTGTGATGTGTCCTTATCTATATACAAATACTAATACATACCTCAGACTTAACACCTCTATGTTCAAAAAGGTTTCGTAACTGAAATAATGTTCCCTTTTCTGGTGAGGAAGTTCCTTTAAACAGCTGGTTGAATGTGTCCTACAGATAAAAATGTGAACAGTTAGTGGAATAAAAATTATCTTTGAAAAGATTTATAACAATATAACTTTAATTAAATCAGAATGATAGAGGGTCAGGCACATTTTTTTTTTGGGGTACCATTTATAAATTAATTTTCCAATGTATTGGTCAGGTGATATCAAATACTATTGAACAAGTTAAACAAGAAATGTACAACACTTTACAGGTACTCAGATGGTTAAAGTTTATATGGGAAAAAAACTGTTTATTTATACTTTGGTAGTCATATAAACAACATGACAATCTGTATCTATATAATGAAAAATAATAGTTCTGATATTTGAACAATGAAATACTTTGAATTGGATTGTTAAAATAAGTGCAAGTTGCTATAAGTTTAAATGCTTTTATAAAAATAAAACCTCAATACTAATTCACACCTGCAATGATATGACATGGGCATGCCAGTCTTCGCTTTTCCAAATAAAACCTTCTAGGCGATCTTCTTGTGAAATCCCATCAGCTCTGGCTCTCTGTGCTCCGTCTCCTCTTTCAACCGAGAGTCCATCCCCTCCCATCAAAAGTGGCATCATCTTATCGTGTGCTTTAGGTGTATACTGTTGTAGATGTTCTATAATTTCTATCATTTCTTCCGTTTTATTTTCATCTTTCTCCAAAATGCCAAGTGGTATCTGAAAAATATTATCATTGATTATCAATAAAAGTACACATAATAACAGCATGTGTTGAACTTTTTTTAATGTTTGTCCTGTTTAATACATGTGTTTAAATTAAATTTGAATTGATTGTAACCATTTAGCTTATTTATCTTTAAATCATCTTATATAATATTAAATATAACACGCATAAGCAGCAACAACTTTAATTTTCCCTGTTAAATATGGAAAATTCTAAGTAGTAGCTCAGTTTTCTAATGCTGATAAACTAAACATCTGTTCGAATTAAAATTGGTTTAAAGTACTTTACACTTGGAACTTACCACACAACTTTTTTTCCTGGATTCTTTTGAAAATTGATGTGGTATATGATAAATTACAAATTCCTTGCATTCTTTCAACTGTATTATGTTCTCAACAAGAACCCTTTGAATTAAAATGTTGTACTCCTGGTTCAGTTGAGTGAAGTCTTCTTTGCTGGGTAGGAAAGCTTCATTTGGTATAGTTAGTATATCAGCCTGAGGTACACAGTCCTCCAGGTCATCTGCCGAAACTCTGTCTTGAACAGCTAAAGCATGGACAAGATTATGCATTTTGTTAGACGTGTCTTCTGTTTTGTGTCTAGCTTTAGTCATCATGTTTAAGTTGTCCATAACGATTTGGAAGGAAGGTATTTCATCTGTTTCTGTCGCCATAATGGTGGTGTAAGGAGACTCTGTAAAGACTTCTGCTGATGTACGATCAGGTGTATCTAGATCTGTTAAAATCAAAATGTAAACAAATAAATTACTTTTATTTCATATCTAGACTCGTGGTTGAATTAATAAAAATAAATGACCTTTCAATTTTACTTTTTTTGTTATGATTGATAAATAAAAAAATAATTTCATTTACCATAATTTTATGACAACCAATTCATGCTCTTACCATACATACATGTACGGGTAAGGAAAAAAATATTCAGTAAGCATATACATGTATATCACAATTTACTTATAAATTGTTTGCCAGACACAAAACCAAAATAAAATCAACATACCATTAGATGAATGTGAAGTCCTAGGTGTCTCTGATAGGGGTGAAACTGGTACTGCTGTATACATGTATGTAGGTGATTCACTTTCGGGAGTTGAACATTCAAATGGTGACTCACAGAATAATTTGACTGGATTGGTACCTATAAAATAAATATGAACCATATAAATATATTTATGTACTGGTGTAAAATATATTGAAACATTTAAGTAGAATGAATAATTAATTACAAAGTCTCACAACTCTCAGTGGAAGGTATCTGTACTGATAATGTCAAAGCTAGCTAATTAATAGTTTAATGTCAAAATATAGCACTTTTACACTTTTTTCTGTTTATTCATATTACTGTACATGTGCAACCATGGATTTAGACTTGTCAAGAAATTCCAAACAGCAAAGTACATTTAACATTATATTCAATCTGCTTGCAATAATATATACATGTACATGTATTAATTACTAAGTATTCAATCATGAAATATACATTATTGAAGTGAAATTACCTGTATGTCCTTTTGCTGGTGTTTCCAACACTGGCAATGTAGTATTACATGAAGTGAGTTCTTCTACTGATGACAATGCATAGTTATGTTCATCTGCAGAAAATAAAAATAAGTTGTTCATCTTGAGTCTTAAATATGAATCCATCAACATGCATTTCTTACTAAATTCAGAAATTATTAAGATGTTTTTATTATTGTGAAAATTGCAACAGGGTTATTATCACAATTATAATTCAAAGTTAAAAACCTCATTTTGGAATTTTTAATATGAATTAAATAGGATTTAAATTGTATCAATATCGCTAAATATTCTACATTGATTAAATTGCAATAATAAATGCATGTAATATATTCTGATTTGACAGTACTCAAAAATAAGTTTAAATCATCAAAGAATATTAATATCAGAGTGCTGCTCTGTGCCATTTTTTCTCTTGTGATGAGTTAAAATGTACATCTCATTGGCAATCATACCACATCTACCTTTTTATATACATAAATGAATTTCTATTAAATAAATAGTGCATTTCAACTAATTATATAAAGTTCAAGAAGTTTTAATTACCTAAATGAGCACTTTCTCTTAATTTCTTGGTGTAATGACTGGCTACTCTATTAGCCCAATTCCGAACCGGCTGGTCAAAGTTTTGGCATATCTGGTCTACATGTCTGATGGATGATTTGTATGAGCTGCTCAAACCTGCACGGTTAAATGTAGTGTAAACCTGAAAAACAAAACATATAAAATATTCAAATTGAAACAATTCAACGATAGCAGTACAAAAACTGATTGATAGAAACTCATTTTACTTTACATATACATGTATATTACATGTATATATACAAGTTTCTCTTTTAAAAAACTTTGAAGTTTGAATTTGCTTATTGTTGAAGCTCATAGGGTAACTTATATCATGACATATATAGTTTTTAACTACTATGACATTTGGTCTTGTGGAGAAGCTGTCTCATTAGCAACCATACCACAACTTTTTAATTAATCAACATGTTCCTTTTGAAAATATTTTTTTGTTTGACAAACCTCAGCCAGATCTGTTAAACACAAAACGTTAGCTGTTCAACACTTTCTACATTGCAGATTGTATATTTTTTGTACATGCATGATATATGCTACCATGAAAAGATATATTTACCTTGGTGCGAATGTGACTTCTGAACATCAGAATACTATTAATAGCTTGTATTGCACCCATCTGTGAGTTTCTGTTGAAAAGCAATATGGCTATGCTGGAAACAATTCTTGGTATATGTTTATTCTTATTTCCAGCAATCAACAACATCAACTCTGTTACCAATGGACATGTTTGTTTCAGTTCATCGTAAGCTTTCTTCCATGAAAATTTCTCTAGATTCTTTGTTCTTAACACGCTATCCTTTGCTTGACATATTTGTTGCAGCTCCTGGCTCATCTTTTTTTTGGTTATTTGAAAAATGTCCTTCTTTAAATCCTCAATCTGGAGTAAATGGTTAATTGCTGTTTTGTACTGCTTCAGCACAATTGCTCTGCAAGCCAGTTTACTTGAACCTTTCAATGTAGTTTGTCTTGAACTTCCTTTAAATCCAAGATGTACCTGTGAAGACAATATACAATGTACCAACATGAGAACAAACAAGGGAGTAATTTGCATGTACATTTGTACCTGCACAGGGACAAATCCAGAAGCTTGATGAATTTGGGGCACCTGACCATGAAGCCAAAATTATATGTTTCTTTAAATATACAAATGTATATATGCAAGTGTTAGTGGTAATAAATAATAAAATGGAAAAGAGATACATACATTCCAACATTAATCAAGTAAAAATAAATATTGTTGGTTATGATAAAAAAAGGTTGAATGAAGACACATAAAAGATTTCATAAATTAATACAAACAGTCTTGACCTGTAACAATTTATATTTATATATAAAAATATATTTTAGTAGTAGGGATTGAGCTTTTTTATGAAACCGTAAAAACGTAAGGTTCTAAGGTTTCAAGATGGCGGCCAAAAGGGAATTCCCCGAACTTTAAAATAGACCCAAACTCCGTTTCTGGATACCGTAAAAACGTAAGGTTCTAATGTTTCAGGGTGGCTGCCAAAAGGGAATTGGAAAACCCCTCCAACCAATCATGAATGTAGGTTTGCATGATATTTCGTCCAATGAGAAAAACAGTACCACACCTGTACACACATATTAATCAATCACATATATAAATAGGAATGACACAAAGACTTCACTTCAAAACAAATTTTCTACATGGACGCACGCGATAAAAAGAAGCTGACCAAGAATTTTGTCCGATTAGTAGCCGAAACTCCCGTCGAAACTGTAGTGGATTATCTAATGCAATCACGTATTTTCGACGACGAACTGACGGAAGACATCCTGTATCAAAACACAGAAAAGAACAAATCTCGACAACTGTTAATGATACTGATGAGAAGGGGACCCAAAGCGTTTTCCACTTTCGTTGAAGCTCTTCGTAGATCCGATTGCAAAGATCTAGCTGATAGTTTAGAATGCAACTAACCAACGTAGTCGTTCTAGGTGATTTGAAATGTACCTTCGATCTCCGCGCTCTGACATATAAACTCGTCAATGTTCGATACGATCCCCGTTTCTTCTCTGCCATGATCTGGAAACATAGGAGAATAGGTGGAAATTGTTTATTGTTTTCCAACGGAAAAATAAACTGTAACGGAAAGTGTCGGTCCTTCCAAGAAGCTCGTAGACGATTGCGTCGGTATGCCAGATGTCTACAGTCGATCGGATACGAGGTGAAACTCTCAAACGTCAGGATAGTTACTGCTTCAGCCGTGCACCAGTTGAGTGGTCGAATCGATCCCGCACATCTTCCGAGTTGTTATAGCTATGAACCTGAATTGTTTCCAGCAGTCATGTTTCGACGTCATGGAATGCATTTCACCTGTCACTTGTCGGGTAAAGTGATAATCACGGGTATTAAACGAACTAGCGATGAAGACGATATCTATGTCGTTCTTTTAGGACTGGAACTGTTTCTATAAGAAGCGATACGTTTACATTCAATACAAAATGGACAAGACGTACATTCTCTTACTGTTTGCAGAGAAACCGTGCGACGTATACGTAGCCTTGAGCAAAACCACACACAGTCGAGATCAAATAGCCTCATATATCACAGATAAATACCTGAGAAAACCACAGTGGAAATACATCTTGATCGCAGCTTTTCTGGAATGATAACCAGACAATGACCTATCAAGAATACCTCGAAAAGATATATTACGACCCAGGACATCCGGGTTCGTTCAGCGGCGTGGATAAATTGTATAAAGCAGTACGCAAAGAAGGAAAGTACGTTTTGGGAAAATCCAAGATTAGAAAATGGTTGGAAACGCAAGAGACTTTCGGTCTACACAGACAGATCAACCGAAAATTTCGCCGTCGAAAAGTGATAGCTCCATTTATCGACTATCAGTGGGATGTAGACACGGCCGTAATGAAATCTTATGTAAAGGTCAACGATGGATACGGATACTTTTTACTCGTCGTCGACGTTTTCTCTCGTGTCGTTCGCACCTATGCGCTAAAATCGACTCAAGGTAAAGAAATGGTCACCGCTCTGAAATCGATCTTTGACACCGGCAAGAAACCCTCAAAACTGAGATCTGATAGAGGCACAGAGTTTCGGAACAAAGATGTACATCGACTACTCCAAACGGAAAAAGTCGACCAATTTTTCACCCAAAACGAACAAAAGAGTTCGTATGCGGAAAGAGCCATCAAGACAATAAAATCGAAACTCAGTCGCTACATGTCTCGTCACCAGACGCATCGCTGGATCGACGTCTTAGACTCCGTAACACAGAGTTATAACGGGAGCTATCATCGTTCCATTAAAATGGCACCGAGAGCAGTAACCAAAAAGGACGAGGCACGTTTGTGGAAACTTCAGTATGGACAATCGACCAGAGTTAAGGCTACAACCCCTCGTTTCGTCTTTAAGAAGGGAGACACCGTTCGTATTTCTCATCTGAGACTACCTTTCGACAGAGAGTACGACGAGCGCTGGACCATGGAATACTTTGTCGTAGTCGACCGAGGAATGAAAGAGAACATCCCGTACTACTCTTTAAAGGACACGACCGGAGAAGCCGTTGGGGGATCCTTCCATCAATCCGAATTGAGTAAAATAACGGTGACGGAGGATACGGTATACCGCATCGAAAAAGTGATACAAAGAAGACGAAACGAAGTGCTGGTGAAATGGATGGGATGGCCCAAGAAATTCAACAGTTGGATTCCCTCCACAGCACTGGAAGACTATAAGAGAAGCGGGATGTGAAGTCGTCGTAAAAATGGAGCAATCGAACGTATACGGACGCATTCACTTTCTCAGAGAATTGGGACAAGCTGACAAGACGACGAGACAATTACTCCTCCGGTACATAACGAGAGATCAGATGGAAACCTTGAGAGAAGTTGCAGGTTACATAGTGAACGGACACATTCGAATCCTTTCCAGAGACGTCGTCCATTTCAGAGAACGATCGCTAGTCTTACGACAGATTATCGAACCCAGATTATCGTTACGGAGAAAACGAAACGCATTGCTGGCTTACCAGGACGTCATTCCTCGTTTATTGAGACCTCGTTATCTTAATCGAGCTGTCGTGTTATCGATTCGTTCTGGCGAACAGTGATAAGAGAAAACCTTGATGATTACGGGAAAATCATAACCTATATTTTGATGTTTACAAAACCAATGGGAGACGGAGTCTCTTTGCGAACAGTGTTTACGGATCGACATTCATAAGAGAGTCTAGGAAATATCGATGATCGTTTCACATGGACGATTTTTACTTGTACCTGTACTGCGGTGATTCGCTGGCGACTCAAGTGAACAATCACGCTGGAGACTTTGTGGTGGTTTTACCCAGGACGTATCGATTGAACGGTCGATGGGAGTGTGCTTTGGTGGAATTAACCCTGAAACCACAGACCGAACAAAGATCCGATCGCCTTTACGTATGTACCGACCTGATCGACGAATCGTACCTGCGAGATACGTTCCTTCCGATCTTGCGTACAATTCTTCCGACCGATGAAGATGTCATAGACATAGAATTCGGTACTCCTCACTACATGTCAATTCATCGAAACGAACTGGACCGGGTGCGAATATTTATAAGAGGTGATCGACTTCAACCCTGTCGATTTAAAATCGATCACCTGTACTGCACACTTCACTTCCGAAAACGAGAATGGGATCGATAGAAGTTTACGACCAAACGAACAGACGATGGGTGACCTACGTACCCGACTACAAGAAATGGGAGCAACACTTTGCAGACGTAAAGGATGGAAGAGTTCTACCCGACCACAAAGGGCGAATCATCGTCGGAAGCGGTGCCCGATGGAGATCGGAGATACCCAAAGTCGAACTGGTCACTCCCGTCGCACAGGGTCTCGAAATGGCTAAATCGGATCTGAAGAGACAAAAAGTTATAAGAGAGAGAAAACGAAAAAGATCGTTCAATCAAATTGATCAACTATGAATCTCTTGGAAGAAAATCACGACGATGAACTGTCTCTGTTTACGACGCCCCCAACCAACACCGGTATACAGGCCAGGGAATGGACCGAATATCGACCAACAAACCAAGTGTCCGGAGAATCTCCCCTGGAGTTTTTGATTTCGCCACAGCCTGTCCGATACATGGACTTGAGACGTAGCGTTCTCAGAATCAAACTTCGACTGCTCGACGCCGCAGGCAACCCCATTGCCAAAGATAACAAAGTAGCTTTGGTCAATCTAGGTTTACATTCCATCTTTTCGCAAGTAGACTGTTATCTTCAACAAACATCCATCGGTAAACTGGGGAGTATTTACCCGTACAAGGCTTACATGGATACCCTACTGAACACCGGTTCGAACGATTACGTTCAGCGTACCTCGCAATTTTTTTATAAGGACACGGCAGGTCATCACGACGACGCCAACGTACAATCGGGAGGAAATCAAGGCCTATACTTTCGTTCCAGATATACAGACGAGGGTCGCTCCTTGGAAATGGAAGGTCCAATTCACTTGGATATCTTCCAACAGAAACGTTTGATCATCAACGGAGTCAGTCTGGCGTTGAAATTCTGGCCCAGTAAAAATGCTTTTCGTCTGATGTCGGGTGACGATGGAGCGAACTACAGCGTACAGATACTAGAGTCCAGCTTCAAATTATGTATGCAGAAACCCAACAGTGGCGTTCTATTAGCTCACGACAAGTTACTCGGGAATGCGACAGCCTTGTATCCTTTCGTCAGCACCAGCTTCAAGACCTCTTCAATATCGAAGGGCGAATACAGTCACAGCGAAAACAATATGTTCCAAGGTGAAGTTCCATCTCAGTTGGTTGTGGCTCTCGTCAGCAGCGAAGCCTTCAACGGAAGTTATAAGAGGTCACCGTTCAATTTCCAGGCGTACGACTGTGATTTTCTGGCGTTGTACATCGACGGACAGACGTTTCCAGCTAAACCATTACAACCCAACTTTAGTGGCAAGAACTACGTGGAAGCCTACAGGGGACTGACGGCTTTCAGAAGCGACGTGGACATCTCGTATTTCGAATACTCTGGTGGTTATACGCTCTTCGTTCTCAACATAGACGACAACAGGGATTTTAATACAAAGCGTAGAGGAGATTGTAGATTAGAACTTCGTTTTGGTAACGCCCTACCGGAGAGCATCACTGTGCTCATGTATGCCAAGTTTCCCACGATCTTACACGTGGATCAATCCCGCAGCGTTTTACTACAATGAACAACTCGGAACTGGAAGAACTGTTACAAGACTATCCCGTACAAGTGATTTGCGCCAACGAGTTACCCGTGTCGATCGGAAAGAGACCAAGAACGTTCATAGTTAATACTGATCCGTGTTCCCGACCGGGAAGACATTGGACCGTATTTCACTTCTCGTCACGGGGACCTGCAGAATTTTTCGATTCGTTGGGAAATCGTCCGCAGACCTACGAACCTCGTTTCGAAGACGTACTTGTGAATAACGGACCTCGATATCTTTACACATCGACCGGAATTCAACCGAACGATAGCGACACTTGCGGAGCCTATTGCGTTTACTTCGTGCGAGAACGTTATCGACCTCGTTCGTTCAGAGGCATCATGAAAGACTTTAGTGTGTACGACTTGAACGGCAACGATCGAAAAGTTATAAGAGGAGTACGACGAAAAGAAACTAAGCAGAGATGGAGCGAGAAAACAGCACGAACAGCGAACGTTGGCAGTTGATGGGAAGGAATCTACCGAAATCAGAAATCGTGTATTTCTGTCAAATGTTGGTAGTATACATCATTATCGTCACCTCAATCGTTAATCTGACAGTGCAGAACGGCAAGAACGAATTGTGGATCAGTCTATTGAGCAGTGCCATCGGTTACGCTCTACCCAGTCCTACACTGAAGAAAACATAAGAGAGACCTCGGAGCAGTCCGCAGACGTACCATCATGGCGTACCCCTTTTTACCGTGTTCCAGTATGTGCATCACCGGACAAACGAATTGTGGAAAGACGCGTTTCGTATACAAGCTGTTGCAACACCTGGAAGACATGTATGTCGAAGACCCACCGGTGCAAGTGCTCTACTGCTATGGTATACATCAACCTCTATTTGACAAAATGGAAGAGACAATCCCTCGCCTTTCGTTTCACAAGGGTTTACCATCTACGGAAACGATTGAGGAATTTACGGCCGATAGACGACACCGATTGATCGTGTTGGACGACTTGATGCATCGCGTGGTACGCGATGTAGACATGGAACTATTATTCACACAGGGTTCACACCACAGACGACTGTCCGTCTATTTTTTGTCTCAAAACTTATACGTACAAGGAGCTAGATCGAGAACCATTGCCCTAAACACCACATACTTGGTGCTGATGAAGAATGTGCGGGATGTGTCTCAAATATCCACCTTGGGTCGACAACTCTTCCCCGGAAGATCGAACGTATTAACTGAGTCTTATACCGACGCCAACTCCGAGCCGTACGGATATCTGGTAGTCGACCTTTCAACAAATTCGGACGACACTTATAGATTGAGAACTCACGTGTTTACAGGAGAAGACACGATCGTCTACGTTCCCCGAAAGCCATAAGAGGATCGAAAACAATCCCGAGACCGAATCATGAGTCGTTTGTTGGAGAACCAAGTGCATTTTCTAGAATTGTTGCGCACCGCCAAGAAAGACCAGAGGAAGTCTTTATTAAAAACGATCAACAAGTTACAGTTGAAAGCCTTGAGTGAAATCGCTCACAACGTCATTAAGGGAACGATTGTTTTATCGTCGGATGACAAAATCAAACTCAGGGGATACAAGAAAATTCTAACCACCCTCGGGAGAAAATCGTCGACTCAACGAGATCGTCTGAGTTCGCTTCAACGTGGGTCGACTGCCGTCGTACATCTTTTGAACGTCGCAAAAACATGGACAAGATGATACTGATCCCATACGACAGATATCAGAAATTATGTAAACGTCAGACGGGCGAAGGAACCGAATCGTCAAAGAAATCTAATTTAGGATCAACAAAGAAATCAAAGCTCGGACCCCCTGGAATGCCTGCCAAGAACGATAAAACATGGATCTCTTTATGACTTTAAACTGTTCTTTTGCAAATAATAATAATAATGTATTCTTGTGTATACTGTATTTATTTGTTGCATCTGTATTTTCTTGTATTAATAAAATGTAGAATACGATTGGTTTGGTTTTGTTGATTCACGCTCCATGACTCGTAGTAGATTCAACATCATTAAGAATTATTGATCTGATGCACTAGATGAAATAAGACAGATCGAAGATTAAATACATTTATTAACATACACAATAATCAGTTTACAAAGGATAATTGTACATCTATATACACATAGACATCCTTTTTAACGAGTCAAAATAGCATTCACTTCAAAAATTACGCATAAGAATTTACACTATGAGTAAAACAAAAATCTTCTAAGGTTATTTACATAAGGTTTTGACGACTCGAAATTTCATATTATTTTAATTTTTCATGGTCAAATTTATAGAGAGTATGTTTTTTCTAGCATTCAATTCATTCATCGACACAATTTGGTGTGCAATTTTTACAATGGAAAATACATGGAAACGAATAAAAAAAAAAAAACAATACATAAGATCTCACAACTAAAATTTCAATCATCTTCTAATTTTGACACGTAAAAATATATTCCATTCAAAACTGACGTCTGAAAATTATAACTGTGGATAAAAAAGATCGCCTTTCTATGTTATTTACATATGGTTTTAAAGAACTCCAAAAGTTCAAAACCAACACTTGGAACATGATTAATCTTCAAAGTTTGTCTCCAATATATGAATCAAATAGCGGTCCTGATCGTCGTGGTCTACTTCCATGGGTGTGTCATCTCTGGGTGGTTCGTCGACGTTCATAGATGTTTCTTCTTCATTCATTTCTTCCTTTGGCACGGGACATAGCTCTATATCGAGAGGAACGGTCGATACTCCATCGTTCAAGACTCGTCTTTTACAATAGAAATACGAGAACCCGTTCCTCGTCTGCTGATAGGTGGAGATGCCGTTATTGAGGACTCTGAATCCTTTGAGAGTACCGCATCCCACTCGTTGAGTACCTAGAACGTGACGACAGGTGGTCATCGGAGCTTTGACACGTCGTTTGGTAATTCCTTTCGAACTGAATTTCACTTCTCGGACTTGGCGGGAACGTCTGTGGAGTTTCTTGGCCGGAATCTTCTTGGCACGTCTTAATAAACGAAAGGATGCCATCGCTGTGCTTGAAGTGGACACGGACTTGCTCTTTTGTACGATGTATGTTTTCGAGCAGAGTCCGATCATGACGTCACCCTCGTACTCCACTTTAAACAATCCCGGTGTTCGTTTGTCATACTTGGCGTGTATCGAACAGCATGTTCGAGGACACCATTCGGGTTCGACATCGTCCCGACAACATTCGGTGAGCGATCGATGGTACGCTTCTTGCATCTCTGGTTTGACAGCGGAAGACAGATCGGGTCTGGATAAGGCCATGTAAGCGGAATCGGTGTCCATCTCACAGTACGCAAAGTCGGATCGGTCGACGTAGACGTCCAAAAAGTCGTAGTAGAACTGGAGCATTCTCAATTTGGCGTACTGTAAAATAAAGTATCCAATCTGAATCGGGAGGTTGATGTCGAGTTTCTCTTTGGCCTTTTCGACTTCGAAATACTCTTCTTCTTTTAACAGAGTAGTCAACTTCTTGAATTGTGGTTTGTTGGCCTCGATCATGGCATTACCCTCGCCCTGGACGTACTTGACGGACTGGAATTTTTCTTGGTCCATAATAGTAGATCCGTACGCACTGTTGCCTTCCATTTTCGACGTATCGGCGATGATGGCTTTATCGGGATGTGCATCTCCCATTCGACGATTGTCGCTAACCGTTTTTACAAAGTCCCGAAAACAACGTTGTGGTGTAAATTCGATCACCTGATGGATCTTGGAGACCACCATACCGTGCTGCAAGTACCATTTCAACAGCGGAGTGGCGATCAACATCTGACGAGCTCGCATGCCACCAACTAAAAGTCGACGAGGTTTTTCCGATAATTCGAATCGTCGGACGTGCTCTTGCATGTGTTCGCCGATGATGTCGAAAGGGACGTCGGTGGTACAGAAGAGAGGCGACATCTCTTCGAAATATTTGAACGGTGTCATGGTCGGATGTTGAAAATACGACGGCCATTCGTCGGGAACTCGGATGTCGCATTCCACCATCCCAAAGAGTCGATCGTTCAGAACACCCTCTAGAATTTCGTTTTCGGTGACGGAACGTTGCGGCGTCGGAGGTTTCCGTGAATCGATGAAGTTTTTCAAGTTTTTGTCTCCTCGAATCTCGACTCGATAGCGACACTCCCATTTTTCTACCAGTTGGTATCCCTGCTTTTGGATCAGAGACGACGTTTTGGCAGTCTTGTCGTACTTGGCCTGTCGTCCTGTTCGCCATTTCTGATCTTTGATCGACTTTGTCATCCAACAATCGTGTCCGTGCCAATAACATCCGTGGAATTGGTAGACGGTGTTAGTTTGCACATCGAAGCCATCCACGGGGTAGGGACCGATCTTTTTCTCTTTGCCCGTATTTAACTTATGTTGGATGTGGAGACCATGCGTTTGGTTGAGGTAGTCCAACCAGTCATACATCATCGTATATCTGTCTCTTTTCTCGGGTTTGAATCCATCCTCCAAACGTCGACGAACAAAGACTCCAGTAGGCATGTCCTGGTCGATGGCCGTTGGCATCGAATCCGAGAATCTTCTGACAGGGCTTCTCTGGATTGTTTCGAATATACGATTGTCCGACTTCGTGGTGTCGATTGAAAATGATGGACGGTCCACCGGTTAAATTCTGTTTGACGGTGTGGTATAGATCGCTATTGGCTTCGTCGAAGAGGGCAAAGGAGGCTCCGGCCTGTCGACCCGTATCGAAGAGCATACGTCGTGCGAGTCCCGGTACGGATATGGAGGATTTAAAGATGTCGATATCTCTGTCGAAATAACACTTTTGAAGATTTTGCACGGCCTGGACAAACGGTCCGACGTCTAAATTATTGTACCACACGAGAAAGTCTCGAAACGTAGACATGTCGTTCTCGAACCAGACGTTCTGACAGAATTTGTATTCTTCCATGGTGATGTTGGACTCTTTCAAAGAGCTGTAGAAAGCTGCGTGTGGAGGTAGTGCAGGATGATCAAGCTTTTCAGCTCCGTCGAACCACTCGTACGGAAAGAATCCTTTGTTGTCGATGACATCAAATGCTTTCAGAAATTTTACATAACTGACCCCCGGGGCTAAATACGACGTGATGTCCAGAAATTTGAATTTATCGTTAGCCAAACAGGCGTAACTATTGTTCCTTTTCACGGTAAAGTTTTTTCCCAGTTGGTGCATGTCTAAAGTTTTGGCAAGATGGGTTTTGACCAGATTCATGTCGTATTTAGCCGAGTTGAATCCTAGGACGATGGTCTGTCGACAGTAGGCGTCGAGTTCTTCTTTCAGTTTTTTAAAAACGTTTTTCGTTTTTTCGTTCACTTCAAAAAGTTCTTCGTCGTCCAGGAACGCGTCAAGTTTAAACTCGTCGTCGTCGTCGTCTTCTAACAAGGCACGCATCGGATATTGAATGTCTTTCTCCAGTTGATCGAAGGCATCTTCAAATGAGTGTCGTGTAAGCTCGTATGATTTGTCGCCGATCTGGTTCATGTAGTCCACCATCTTACGTAAGAGCACCTGCATATCAGTTTCCACGATACAGTGAGGTTCGAAATATCCATCTACATTAGAACAGACAGAAACGGAAACGGGATCGTGTCGTTGCGTCCACGTCAACTTCTCGGAATTCGAGTCTTGGATAGGTACGAGCATGGCCTCGAAATCGTAGACGACAAACCATTTGAAGAGCCGTTCTTGCACGTGGATGCCCTGTTCTTCTAATTTATCGAAAATGGTTTTCGGGTTGGAATAGAATCCTCCTTTAAAATTGTAGACGGTCTTTCCGGTACATTTTAATTGATGTCGTTTCATGTTATTTAACCGATTGAAATGCCGGTTACAGGTCCCGCATTGATATTTTTGGGTGTACGCCGTTAAATTGGAAATGTAAGACAAATGATGGTCGAATTGGTTGACGTTCATATTGTCTTCATACTGACATCTGGATTTGTAGACGGTTATAGCCACACCGTCGTCTCTAAGATGGAACACATTGACGTTGGTCCTGAAACAATGTTCGAAATAGACCATTTGGTGAAGTGGTAACCCCTTGAATTTCTTGGCATCGACTTCGACTTCTAGATGTTTGTCCGGAGCAAACTGAATCCATTTTTCAAACAGGCGTTTGGTGTGCGCTTCTAGAGCAATTTGTTGATGTTCCCTGTGCACGGCCAAACATCGGAAGGCGCATAGATGGTCCTTGTAGACAGTTCCTTTTCTACTTTTGTTTAGGGCGATGATCGATTTGGATACGGTGATGTATTCCGGTAACTGATCGCCAATGTATCGCAATGGATAGTTCAAATGATACAGGACGAATCGAGCGTTAGTGACCAGGTACGGTTTCCACTTGGTATCCGGTCTTTGTCTCAAGAGGAAATCGGTAACATTGAATCGTTCCAGTCTGAGTCGCAATCGGTTTAAATCTCCCCGTTTTGAAATGTAGACGGGACGCTGGAATAAAGATTCATTGGCATACGCACGAAAATATCGATATTCTCCCGTCTCCGTATTTCTTAAAATGAGACCAAATTCCAGGTTAAGTCGAAAAGCGTGTCCTTGTCTATCGTAGATTTGTTGTGCCTGTTCCATCAGTTGAGGGACCGAAAAATCGTTGGTCAGTGGTACGTTATATGTAGAGGTCACGGAACTTTCCTGGTGATTCTCTAAAATCAGAGGGGCGTTGCTTTCGTACACTCTTTTTAAAATGTCATCCTCGTCAACTTCCCATGGCGCTTGATCATTTTGCCAAGGTCGGGCTTGTAACGTTCCGGAACCGGTCTGGTAATGCTCCTGCATACCATGCAAGTATAATTGGCGTCGGTCTGAAAACCGTGCTGTACATCTTCTACATCGATATGAACTGCATCCCTGTTGCGGAGAGGTTGAACTGGACTCTGGTTTCGGTGACTGCGTATTCGGAACGTTTGGAATTGATGCTGAACTTGGACCAGGTTGCGTTGAGGTTGAATCTTTTTGGGATACCTAAGAAAGACCATTTAACAATAAATTAGAGAAAAAAAAAGGGAAATGGGAGACAACTCTGCATGTCTTCTAATTTTCGATCTACATGAATTGCTTCCCTTGTGTGTGTTTTTATCAGGTTAATCCTCATCGTGAAGTTTGTTTTGTTTCAAAGTTAATCCTTTTTTGACAACTTAATCTGTTTTATTTAAAGAACGTCTAATTTAATTTTATCTCAGAAATATTAATCGCAACTTAAAGAAAGAAAACTTTAGCATATTTCATGTAAGGATAAGGAAGCGCGGGTAAATTCTAAGAATATATTACCGTTCCATTACATTTCTGTTGGTGACTTTTCATATCTTTCTTGTACTTGTTTTTTTGTCCACATAAATTGCACTGGTATTTTCCGTCTGTGTGCTGAGAGGATACGTGGTCATCGAGAAAAATAATATGGTCAAAACGACACTCGCAATATCGACAAATGATCTTACACTTGAGAGTGTGTTGTTGTAAGTTGTCTTTTCGATTGAAGCTTTTGCAGCACTTTGTGCAGGTATATATTTGGTTGCCATGGACGGAAACATTATGTCGTAATAGGCCTGTTATACAGCTAAACGTTTTACCGCACACCTCACAAAGATGCATGTCTAACGTCGGATTGAAGACGTATTTCGTTGTAAATGAAATGTTTCAAGGTGTGCCTAGCTTTTTTCAAACACAGAACGGATGCTGTTTTTATTGGTCTAAAAATAACGTAATGTACTGCATCGTAATCGCATTAAGGGTTCTTATTGGGCAAAATATGTCGCATTGCATTGCATTATAAACGCACTAAGGTAAATGAAATGATTCAAGGTGTGCGTAGCTTTATGTAGGCAGAACGAATGCTCTTTAAAAGGCAATGTACTGCCTCCTAATCGGCTCAAGGTTTCTTATTGGACGAAATATGTCGCATTGCATTATCGGATTAAGACTTTATGTATATTTTTTACATTGATTGTCATACGGCGTCATGCACTGTCAATGCGGCAGCGTACATCATAATCCGGATTATGGGTTGTCCATTTGTACACCCTAACATGCATAATGTAGTCAACGTTTGATTACAATTTAATCCAACCCTTGCTAAATTAAGTTTAAATTGTGTACACAGAAAATGATACTTTCCGACAACTTAATCTCCTCGTTCGATTACATCTTTAACCTTTCAACATTTGATTACAACTAAAATTAGTAGTATATATATATTTAGGATGATATTTATGGTAATATTGCAAACTTGATCGTTACATCCTTGACGATGCTATTATTTCTTTAATTCAAGAAGATTCATTCACTAAGACCTCTCGAGTTCAAGGATATTCGATCACTAATATATCTCAATCAAGGATATTTAGTCAATCTTATTAATTCGAATCCCGGACATGATATCTGTTAATTGTTGATTTGATAGCATTTTTAAAATCAAAACGGACAAAGCTCGATTTAATTCGATTGAAATAGAGAATAATTTTTCTTTAATCCAACACAACGTCCAAAACCAGTCTAGAGAGAAGATGGATTCACCAACAGTAATGACTTCAACACCGATAAACGTATGTATAATACACATTGTATACCTCGAATTGAATTCGTCATATCGCCACATTTTATAATCGAAATATCTGCACATTTTATATCGAAATGTAAAACCGTGTTTACTCTCTTTCAGTTCAAAACTCCAACAAGGAAAAGGTTGCTCTTTTCAGAGAGTCTTAGCCCTGTCTTCGGTCCTGAAAATGGACAAAATGTTGACCATTTGAATGAACAAGGAGGAATTGTAAGTATAATTTTAGAAATTAATATAAAAGAGTCTAACACTGATAAATGTATGTATAACACTGTATACCTCGAACTTCATTCGCTATATCTCCACATTTTATTATCGTAATATCTGCTCATGTATTATCGAAATGTAAAATCATTTTTACTCTCTTTCAGTTCAAAACTCCAACAAGGAAAAGGCTGCTCTTTCCAGAAAAAAGTAGCCCGACTGAGTGATCATGATTTAATTGTAAGTAAAAATTTAAGAAATTAATCTTATAGAGTTGACTGGTGTTAAAAAAAAGGGAAACCTAGAATACCAAATTTGATTCATAACTTAAAGAAAACATGGAAAATATATATGAATTACATAGGCATTTTGAATGATTTTTTATACTAAAAGTTTGATTATTGTTTTGACAAAAAAGCTGTAATATATTTTTTATTTATTTATTAATTTTTATTTTGTTTTTGTTTTGCTATTAGAGTATTTGTTTAACTTTTTTTTCTTTCTGTAGAGCATTGAATGGGAAACAGAAGAAACCAAGGAGGAGGAAAGTCCAGTAAGCTTATTTGAGGAATTGAACAAGCTGAGAGCCAGACTGTACCATTTGGAGGCTATGCTAATGTGTCAAATATATATAAAACATGGGATTCTAGTGATGTTGTTTTTATTATTGATCGATTGGAGTGTAATTATTTTTTCATGATTAAACCATGGTAAGTGTAACTAAAAAAATCTCACTGAACCGTTCTTATACAAAAGGGTTTATCAGAAAAGTGTTGTCATGATATATTGTTAAAAGATTATGCAAGTTACTTCAGCGATCGATATGACGTACACAAGTGGTTTGAACTTGTTTCAACAGATTACGGTTTAAAATGACAACTTAAGACAATTCCAATGGGTTACATTCTTTATTAATTCACCGTTATTAATACACAATATATTGTTATATTTCAAGTGAATATAATGACCACAGTTAAACAAAAAATTACAATTATCTGTCCTTCGTTTGTTTCATTCACCACTCTGTAAAATTGTTTGGATTACACTCTGGACATGTTAGAAATCCCAACTGATTCATGTGGTCCGATCTATAAGGACACGGTACGACAGAAGGCAGTTCGGGTACAAAGTCACCCATCACACTGGCAGTGTCTTTCAATTTGTTATATTCGGCAGGTCTCAAACAAATGCCTTTTTTGGTCGGTACGACATCGGTTTGATTTTGGGGTACCCAATATTGTCTAAGGTCTACACAGATTGAGTTCTCTTGAACAGTGGCGTAGACGTTTCCCCCTAGGTGAGATTTATACTCCCTCTTTTCCGTTAAGGCCTGGTCAATAAAGTCGAGACTGTCGACCAACATTTTCCATCGAGTTAAGGGTAGACTAATTCCTTTTTTCGTGGGAATCATATTTTTCTTGGAATCCCACTCTCTGATGTCGATTCTTATATCATCATTCCACTCTTTGGCTTGGACGAATCTGTTATTTCCCAATTCGATATTGCAACGTACTGCCATGTCGACGTATTTCGTTGTAAATGAAAAGTTTCAAGGTGTGCCTAGCTTTTTATATGCAGAACGATGGGTTTTTTCATTGGTCAAAATAAAACGCAATGAACTGCAAACGTTTGCATCATAATCCGTTAAAGTAATCTACATGTCCTTAAAAGGACTTTTAATGTAAGGGATTAACCATCTTATTAGGATATATAGTTCTGGTCTTTCATTGGTTGAAATATGACGCAATGAACTGCTAACGTTTGCCTCATAATCCGATTAAGTAATTATCATGTCCTTAAGATTAATTTACGGTATCATGACCTTATATGGAAGTACATATACGTCTATTGTTGGAGTTTGGGTCTATTTTAAAGTTCGGGGAAGTCCCTTTTGGCCGCCATCTTGAAACCTTAGAACCTTACGTTTTTACGGTTTCATAAAAAAAGCTCAATCCCTACTACTTATTTTCTTAATTAAAAAACAGATTTAGATGGTTATTATTTTCCTGGTCAAAAGATTTAACATTTTATAATTTTTTGATTTTTTCAAATTTAAAAACAATAAAATAATCATACTATTCCTATTAACATACATTTGTACATGCAGTTTACATTAAAGGATCAAAGAGACATATTACACATACATGTAGGTGTCAATATTTAAACACTCACAGATAAGTTGACAAAATCACAGATAAAGAAGATGGGATTAATTAACAGTTGGTTAAAGAAGACAATTCCAGCTGTGATTAGTTTCATGTCCAGTTGACAAATGGATAAAATGATTCAGTAGCAATATAATAATGTTACAAAATTGTCTCACTAAACAAATCCTTGAGTATACATATATATATTTCTCAGTCTGTATCATTATGTCTATATTACATACATGTGCCAAAAAAAATTAGCACTGTATTAAACTTAAAAAGTACACATTTTATAACACATTAACTTTAATACCATATAGAATTATTATAAATGACTAACCTTCACTTTTGGACCTGGACTGACAGGAGATTTTGTAGTAGATTTAGGGGTCTGACGTGGAGTTTTGTTGAAATTTAATTTCTTCCTTCTTGCTTTTGGAGTTTGACATGATGCTGGCAATGGTTTCTTTCCATGAGGTGTGTATCCCGACTTCACTGGAGTCAAACATTCCCTCGATCTTTTCTTGGTCGGAGATCGTTTTTCCTCTGCAAGTGGGCATGGCGTATAAACTACAGTTGTGTTTTCTGGATTCAGCGATGAAAATTTTGTAGATGCTACACTTTTCAAAGAGTCTGTCAAAGTAGACAGTTTCCGCTGACTCCTATATATACCGTGTATAACATTATAGCACTTACTGCAAACAAAACAGTCTTGTTCAAAATCACTAAAATCATGCAGTTCAACACCACCGTAAACTGACTTTAAAGTTTCTAATATATTGATCTCACCGTGAATTTTATGAATATTCCTTCTACATTCCTTTGATAAATTTTTCGGATCAAACACGTGTGTACAATGAAAACACGTCTTTTGCTCCATTGTACATGTTTACAAACAATTTTAACTCCTCCTCTATTTCGCGCCATATGTCAAAATATATTGTTCCCATGATGCAGTTCGTTTTTTAAATTGCCGGTTGACGCATTTTTATCGTGGATGCATTCAGGCGTTAATGGAGTGATCGAAGTGATCGTAATATAACGACTGGATTATTCGGGTTAGGATTTTTTTAGTTAATAGCCAAAACCTGGGATTACCCTTATCCGCTTCCGGAATCGGATATTGTAATCTCGCGGCAGCCATCTTGTTTCTAATGTTGTTTTGACAGATAGTGAGATACGATTTTACTCGGATTTACACATTATTTATCGGCGATTTTCTGTATAAAGCTAGCGTTTGAACGAACTGAACATCGCTGTAATGAATAGTAATGATGAAAATAAGTTTGAGATCGTTTACTATGAAACTTTGGTAAAAATGTTTGCAAAGTTATTTTTTTTATTTTCTTTCAAGGTCCGTCGGGCGTAGCTAATAACCAAGTAGAAAGTCCGACTGCAATAGTGAAAGGTTGCAGACCTCAGACCACCGCTAATTTAAATCCATGCGTCCAAATTGAAAAGATACGTAAATTTCGTCTTCTAATTCAAAGTTGCCGCTTATATTAATAGACTACTGACGTATATATATGTATTTGACTACGTATTGACGACAAACAATATTCCTACGACTTTTGCAATTTGGGAAATCTTAACTACTTGTCTTTAGAGATTTTTGGCGATTAAATATTTCATACATTTGTTCTTTGACATCTTGGCCAAAAGCTCAGGGGATAATAAACTACATAAGGATTCCTAATGTGCTCTACTTCCCATGTGCAACTTCAAAACTTTTGGGAAAATCGACGATCATTTGAGGTTTTTCTGGTCATATTTTTTGTAATCCAGAATGAAAAGTATGAAAAAACTGTCCAATAAGTTATAAATAACATAGTATCCAGGTAGATGATAACAATGGCACGTATTTCAGCATTTATTGGGTAGCACACAAATCCAGGGTGCTCGCATAAGGCAGCTTAACTGCCTAAAAATTGTACTATTTCAAATTAGGATAGGCAGCCTTAAATATTTCAAACAGATCATTAACAATTGCAATTATATATTTTAGTCCATCCGAAGTGATCTTTAATTGCCTATTTAGGAATTAATGTGCTCATCAAAATATTTAAAATCTGACAACACATGAAGACTTCAGATATTTAAAAAAAAAAGTTTTAAAAAATTGACAGGAAATTAAATGAACTAATTGGAATGATATCTACAAATTACGAACAGATATGCTTTTCAAGTGTGAAAAACATCGACAAAACTTATACATAATCGGGAATATGTCCTTCTTAAAATACTCTTTGTCTCACACCGTAACTATATATAATACTTTAGCTATTTGACCAACCATATCCATATCATATCAGGAAATCTTTCTCCGTCCACTTCGGGACAACCTCATTTGAGTAGTCGATATTCCACCACCACATCTATGTACACTATTTTACACACATTATCGGTAATTATATAATACACTTGAGTACGGAGATATATCGATGTTTTATATTATCCTCTATGCATCATTGAATTAGCAATGTTTAAAATAATTTCCACATTATACGAGTATATACAGTACACTATTTGACAGGTATGCTCTCGGCACAACAACAGTATAAATACGGGAGTATCGATGTTCGGAACATGTTATCAGTTCATAACAATGAAATATCCTCATTTCCTTTTAATATCTAAGGATCGGTATCTTGCTATATGTAACGCATACGACATTTGCCTGCATATTGCATCTAATTTAACAATGTTTTCACTATTTCCTTTTAGTCCAGTAAAGTATAACGTACAGTCCAGGATTATTTGGATTTTATCATGACTGGAAAGTGTTCTAAAGTTGTCTTTCGAAATTAAATGTAATATTTCATCGATCTGGTGAAAATATTTTTGTCGGATAGGTTCTAGAATTTGGCAGTCCAACAGGAAGTGACAGAGAGTTTCATCGCCTTGATCACATAATTTACAGATCGGAGTTTCGTTTTCTGTATATCTAAATCTTTTATTCTGTAATATATAAGTGCCAGTTACTAATTTTAATTTAATTGCCAGTCTTGTTGTTTCTCTGGTCGGATCGTTAGTTGTATTTATGTCCAAAAGATGGTGAAATTCCCCAGGATTGTATGCTTCTATATTAAGATGTCGAAGAGACATATAGCTTTTTCCGGATGAAATTATTGCTTCTTTCCAGTATTTATAAACGGCAATTTGGACAGTTCTCTTCCATTGAAACTTTTTTGGCGCACAGTTTAGAAGTTGTAACGGAGATGGTAGTCCATATTTAAATATCATTTTCTTAATTGAAATAAACCAGCTGTTGCTCGATTGATCTTTGACGGTTAATTGTCTAATAGCCAATTTCTTTTCTAAATTTGAGTTGTCTTGCCTACATATGTTATTAAATAAAATTAGCGCTTTTTGGTCGATTTGTGCTTCTATAGGTAAGAATCCGGATAGGATGTAAATACTCGGATCTCTAAGATTGTATCATAGTCCATTTCACATAGTTGTAAATGCTGGTAATTAAATGATGGATGTTCAGTTGGTATTGCCAGTTTTTTAAAATGAGTATGCCATCCAGATAAGATATCATCTCTTTCGAAAGTTTCTCCATCAACGTTTAGGTCGTTTATGAAGGTATTGCCATTTTGTCTTTGCTTACGTATCAGTTTGTAGAAAAGATTTTTGTCGCCACTATTCGAGTGTATCAAGATGTTCCTCTCGTTATGTTTCCTTCGTAGCTCTTCGTTCCTGATTTCCGTCCTAAATGTTTTCCTTGTCAGTTTCTTTTCAATAATTAATGGATGGTCGATGTTCATTGGACGTCCATTGTCCTTCCATATCTTGTATGCTTGCTTATTGGCTTTTAATGCGTCAGCAATTTCTTTGTTCCAGATATTTAATTTTAGTTTGTTCTTGCCATATGTCTTCTGTTTGCTAACTTTTTTGGCTGTTTCAGACATTAAATTTGTTGTATCTTTAATGATCTGGTCTATGCTCTCATTATCGTTTTCTAGCATATCTGAATATTTGATGATCTCTTTGCTAATGATGTCCGTGTATTGTTCTTTATCTAATTTTTCCCATTTAATTTTCAGTTTCTGATTGTTTGATGTTTGTTGAGCATGTTGAATTAAATAGCATTGCATTTGGAGAAGTATTGGGTGATGGTCAGAGACATTTACTGGATGGTCTGTTATTCTCTTAGATGGCTGTAGTTCTATATTGCTGTGTAGAAAGTAATCTATTTCTGATACATCTGCACCGGATGTGTTAATAAAAGTTGGTCCCTTATGGTTTGTTGTTAATTTACATTCTTTCATAAGTTCAAGAAGTGCAATTTTACGTTTGGAGTTATTTGTTTCTTTGACAATGTCTTCATTAAAGTCCCCTCCAATCACTATATCATGTGTCTCTTTGTATTTTTGGACTATCTCATATAGTTGGTCAATGCAGTCATCAAAGATAATTTTGCTGTCTGTTGTTGATTTAGTTGGTAAGTATACAGACATTATGACAGTTGGTTTGCTAGTTAATAACTCAATGCATTGAATACGAGTAGAACCGTCCGTAATAGGTTTAATATATTTATCAATGGCTTTATTCCATAAAATTGCTACTCCTCCAAAACCACGTGGCATGAATGAGGCTGATATTGGATCATCAGAATCTACGGCTTTACCACTTCCCGCAATGTTGTCATGAATTTCTGATAACATATTTAATTCACAATGAAATAACCAGTGTTCTTGTATTAAAAATATATCAATTTCCTTTTCCATTTCCCTAATAAAGTTCCCACTTGTCTTTAAATTCTTACAGTTAAAAGATAAAATGTTCAATTTCTTGCTATTGCCTTGTTCTGAGGTCTGATTACTACTTTCTGATGCTATGGTCTGCTGTATTGTGGCTGGCTGTGTCTTAAAAAATGGTCTTTTCGTAGAATATTTTGATTGCTGCTGTTTTGCTGACTGCCTTGCCAGGTATGCTGATTATGATGAGTCAAGGGATGAGGCTCCACACATATTTTGGTTTGTACTGAAGATGGTAATGTACTATTGTAATGTGGGTGCATATATGGTATCTTCTGGTTGTTAGTAGATACTGCCTGGATACCAGGTGGGACATTAGCTTGATATTTTGGTGTCATATATGACGGTGGTGAATAATAGATAGTTTGTCCACTTAAAGTTCTATTGACGCCAATATCATTAGACCTACTCCTACTCGTGCCTGTACTGCTGTTTATGGTATTCATACGATTTGGTGGAATGCATGTTGGATTCATAGTCAGATGTTGATGATTGACGTTAAATTGTGGAGGTATCTGTTGTTGGAACTCTCTTGTTTGTGATTGATCGGGAGATAAGTTTGTACCTTGATAAGATGGTGATTGACTACTTTTGATGAAGGAATCTTCAAGTTTTACTAACTGGTCATCAATTTGTCGCAAGATGAAGTTGGAGACCCTGTCCTGAATATTTCCAAGTAGTTGTATATTGCTAGAATTTGTTTGTACGTTTTGGTTCTGGCTTGGTGCTTGAGTACTATCTTTATTAACTGTTTGATTAGTAGGTTCAGGAACAACATTTAATAGATTGGAATGTTTTCGCAGAATTTCATTTGATCTTTCTAGTTCTTTCACTCTTTGTTCAAGCTTGTTGATGTAAGTTTGAAACCAGATCTTCTCTGTTTGGGTTTCTTCTATAATTCTCTCCCTTATCTTTAACTCCTCCTCTTTTTTTCTCAGTTTTAACTCACGCTGTCTTAGTTCTGACTGCTTAATTTCTTTTAACTCCAAATCTGTTCGTGTGGTGTTGTTAGTAGTATTACTAGCAGAGGATGGTGGTTTCTGTATCGTACACTGATCTACGGAGACATTCTGCAGTGGAGTAGTCCCGTCTATGTTGATATTCTGCAATGGAGTAGTCTTGTCTGTGTTGATATTCAGCAGTGAAGGTGACTTATCAATGGTAATATTTGGCGATATAGGTGGTACATCTTTATGTTGTTCAGTGGCCACTATTACTGGACTCATAGATATCATAGTGCGTACATGTTCAGAATCTTGTACAAGTGATGTTTTAGGTATTTCACCCTGTTTGGTAGTTTCATTTAAGCCTACATGTATGTGAGTTGGTACTGGAATATGTTCATTTGTTGTTATAATGCCATAATTGGGCCTAGATTGCCTATGACTGAGGTCTTGAACATCTGGCATGCCACATTGAAGTTGTTGATTAGTTACATTGTAACAGTTCAGACAGATGTTTGTGTCATTAGATGTATCATTTACGTCTTTATTGGATGGACAAATAGTGGAAAGACAATCCATATGACAAGATTGAAGACACATTTCACAGTTCACAGATTTGTTGTTTATACGAGTATCGCATACAGAGCATATTGTTTGGATCTCCTCTAATAGAATGATGTATAAAAAAAGACAACGAATTAAATGTCATCTTTCCTTATTTTTTAATGTAATTATAAGTCGGTTTCAACTGGCAAGAATACCACTAAAGCAGACAAGCAGTTTCTTTAAATTGCTGTCATTGAATATTTAGAGAGAAAATAAATCCCGAAATTGATTTGAAACGTTGATACTCTATAGTTTTCCTGGAAAATATTCACATCCCTCGGTATTAGTGTACTTCCAGAGGCGTATATATTACATGCATTTCGGAACAATTGCGACAAAGACGGATTTCTTCCTTCTTTCGAGAACAATCTAATTGATATATAAATGTCCTAAACTTCGATGAGCCAGAAAAGTTATATATCGACCTGTATTTAAATCTCGTCTTCTTCTTCTTCTTCGTTTGGTATACAATAGACTATCGACATTTGATGATTACTTACTGTTGGCATACGTGGACTTGTCATGTTACAAAACTTTTACCCCAATTTACGCAAAATGTATGTTTCTTTCTTATGTTCTATGTATAAATGTATATATTTTAATTTGAGCTATAGTTCCGTAACTTATTATCCAGGCGTATATACGAATGGTCGACAAGTGCGTACCTTTTTTTAAATCAATATTTCTGGTATGTTCCAATCTGTCCTTCACCATTGACAACGAGTATATATTACATTTTACCAAATTTACCCTTGGAAAAAATTCGTATATAGATTTTTATTTCATCAGATCTGTTTGTTTTTTTTTTGTATTATTTATATTTTTATAAATAATTTTCTTTTAACCAGAAATGTTATTCGTAAACAAGCGTATATGTTTAGTAATGACTATATATTATATCACTTTCGGACACGCAAGATAGTAATGTATATAATAAACCTAATAGTTCAAAATGGAAAGTTATAAGTTATCGGCCGTGTACACTTATCAATACACTAAGAAGTGAAACGATGCATGAATTTGCAAACTCGACAGGAAATCGCTTGAATACCTGGACGTGTCACCTCGCACCCCCTACAATACCTTTGGGAGTAATACCTTTACCCATGCGGGTGATCAGTGGAGCGAAGATCCTAATTTATTTGAATAAAGTTTATTACATAAAAGAATTATGAACTAATTAGATTGCCGAAAACAATTCAAGTTTCACGGAAAACTTATTTATGATTTGAAATTTTGACTTTTTCACTAATTCCTATATTATCAGTCTAAAAATAACAGATCATGGTTGTTAAAAAAAAAAGAAAATTTTCCGTATCAAGTTAACTAGTCGGATAAAACAACCGTACGATTGATGAGATATCGACACGCAATTACCACTACATCGGGTTACTGTAGTTCTGGTCCTTAGACATATCATGACTGCAAATCGGACACGGTAACAAAATGGTCGACCGTTGAGAATTGATACTCTAAATTTAAAATCGATGGTGATCTCGTATCTAGCAGAATAAAACATCTATAAATTTAAGCATTTTTATACAGAATATACATAATATCAATTTTTGATTTTTTGCGAAGTTTCCCTTTAATGTAAACCAATTTGAAAACGGGACCAAAAATTAAGAATCTACATACACAGTTAGATTCGGCATATCAAAGAACCCCAATTATTCAATTTTTGATGAAATCAAACAAAGTTTAATTTTGGACCCCAAATTCCTAAACTGTTGGGACCAAAACTCCCAAAATCAATACAAACCTTCTTTTTATGGTTTTAAACCTTGTGTTTAAATTTCATAGATTTCTATTCACTTATACTAAAGTTATAATGTGAAGACCAAGAAAAATGTTTATTTGGGCCCCTTTTTGGCCCCAAATTCCTAAACTGTTGGGATCTCAACTCCCAAAATCAATACCAACCTTCCTTTTGTGGTCATAAACCTTGTGTTTAAATTTCATAGATTTCTATTTACTTAAACTAAAGTTATTGTGCAAAAACCAAGAATAATGCTTAATTTGGCCCTTTTTTGGCCCCTAATTCCTAAACTGTTAGAACCAAAACTCTCAAAATCAATCCCAACCTTCCTTTTGTGGTCATAAACCTTGTGTCAAAATTTCATAGATTTCTGTTTACTTAAACTAAAGTTACTGTGCGAAAACCAAGAAAATGCTTATTTGGGCCCTTTTGGCCCCTAATTCCTAAAATATTGGGATCAAAACTCCCAAAATCAATCCCAACCTTCCTTTTGTGGTCATAAACCTTGTGTTAAAATTTCATAGATTTCTATTCACTTTTACTAAAGTTAGAGTGCGAAAACTAAAAGTATTCGGACGACGCAGACGACGACGCCAACATGATAGCAATATACGACGAAATTTTTTTCAAATTTTTAGGTCGTATAAAAACTGACAACTCCATCTCAGTTGTGTTCAAGTTTAATTAGGTACCACAGACTCCAAGAGACAACAGTAAGACACTTCTGATAAATCCTGCCCAAGATGTCATAAGTATCAGGTTTTAGAGGTTTTGAATCAAGTTTATGAAGGAAGAAGGACAACAGATGTCAAAATGACACTTCTGAAAAATGCCCCCGTAGATGACATATAATATCAGGTTTTAGAGGTTTTGAATCTACAAAAAAAACAACTAAAACCCTACCTATCGCCCTAATCTTTTTAACGGAACTCTGGCTTTGGCAAACCAAATTTTTTTTCGATGTGGCCCCACATCAAGGATATGATATAGACCCAGAAAGAAGTCTGTTACATGTAAATTTTGAACAATAATTATTAAGAGGTCATATTTTTTATTGATTTAATAAAATCTACCAACCCGACACGCATGGTTTAAGTTGTATTTCGTCACTATTCATTATATTATGACACAAAAAAAATACATTGCATCCTGGACTCATCAAAATCTTTTGGGACTCACCATTTCTAAAAGTGATGAGTCCCAGGACTCACCATGAAAAATTCCTAGTGAGAACCCTGTCTAGTCTATAGTTTAAACATATTTATTTAGAGTGGATTGGGAAATAAGTTTTGCAACTTATATTAATCCCTTTCCAATTTGCAGGTGCGAGTGCTGCCTTGTAGTGGCATTAGCCTACTCTTTTTTCGAAATCTACAAGGGTGTCTTTAACGTGCAAGAGATATAATCTAGAATCTATGAAGGAATAGTGACAACAGACGTCAAAATGACACTTCTGACAAATCCTCCCTTAGATGATGTATAATATCAGGGTTTGTGAGGTTTTGAATCCAGATTATGATTGAAGAGGCACAACAGACTCCAAGTGATGACAGAAATACACTTCTGACAAATCCTGCTTGGATGACCAATACTGTGGATTCTTTTCTTTTTTTTCGATGGACATTAATTTACGCAGAATTCGTAAATACAGGTGAACCACAAATTTCAATTTTCAAAGAAATAAAACTATCTACATACTTCTATACAGACACGGTCTAAATCACAAAATCAGAAATCCACAAAAATTCATACCTTGGAAAACAAATGAATAAATAATATTCGGATTAATGATGTTTTGATTCCAGTTTATGATGCTAAGTGACGACAAATCCTGTCTAAGATAACCTATAGACTGCTCTTCTACAAATAAGACTCCATGTGATG
>CM034360.1:6231632-6264831 GCA_019925275.1 Mytilus edulis | reverse complement strand
GTTCAGAATAGCACTTGAAGAGCCAGGGTGTTTATCACAATGTCCTACAATGTATGAAACCCTGGAGAAATTAAGACGACTACCTATACAGACATTAGAAGAAGAATATTTAGTTCAAGAGGTATGTTTATGGTAGCATTATCATTTATCAACATTTTTTATCCAGACATGTAGATTTTTCCTCAACATTTTACTTCAGATCAAACTAGATTTTTAATGAATTTCATCACCTTTATATGAAGTTACAATCATCAAACATTACGCTTTTGTTTTTCAATGAATTTAATAGCTTTATAATATGAATATGATGTATATAAAAGTGAAGTTAATAGCTTTTATGATTAAATTGTGTAAAGTTATAACATAATTTGTTATAAAGTCGAAATACGATTACGTGCGTTAAGACAATATATTAAAATACAAAATTATGCAAATTTTTATTGTTCACCCCCCCCCCCCCCTCAAAAAAAAAAAAATTAAAAAAAATTAGATAATTTTAATAACTTATAAGTAGTGACTGGATCTTTCTTATTTACAAGATGTTTAGCAATTTTATTTGAGCTGATACCAAACTTTCAACAAAGGAACTATTTGTAGGGCCAATATGACCACACATTTCATGTGTTCACCTGAAAAAGTAAACAGTAGACTATACTGTACAGTAATTAGATCCAGAATCTAACAAATTAGACACATACAAAGCAACATGTATAGGCGAGCCAGGCATTGCCATTAGGCAATGTTTACTAAGACATTTTTCCACAAAAAAAACATATTATTGTTTCAGAACTGTAAATTTTTGGTTCCAATAAATGTGTAGTTAAGTTGGCTACCAAACTGTATTAAGGATGAGTTTCATTAATTTAACTGTGTAGCACGGCGTCATGTATACATTGTTTTGCTTATTCTGGTGCAAAAGAAGTACAACAATCACAATCTAATTTTAATAGCAATCATTAAAAAAATCAATGGATATACTCTGAAAATACCATATATTACCTCTTCCTCTTACAATTAAGTGTTCATTTGATAAATGTACCTTGCTCTCAACAAAAGTACAATTCGGATTGTGAAATAATTCCTAGAATGGAGTTGATTTCGAAAATTGCATAACAAGAGTACTGTCAATGCTATCTGCGCATACTTTTCTAATAACCTTGGATATCAAATAGATTCAGTACCTTTGCGCCAATATTTTGAATAACACCTACAACATTAACTGTGATAATCAGTAGCAAATATATCTATCGAATGTATTCCCCAAGGCTCATCAAGCATGGAACACATTTCAAAATGAATTTCTCAAACATCAAAATATGTACTTAAATTATCAGCTTATTTGTTTTGTTCCCTAGTAACCCGTTGTGTCTATACTTACATTTCTTTCTGTGCAATATAATTGTAAGACTTACATTTTCAGTATTCAGTTGAATTGTGTGATTTTTCAGCATCATAACTTTTGACTACTCTACTTACTGCTCCTAACTCTCACCATGTACAGTATTTAACACATTCAGATACCGACCAGTTACTAGCCAAAATGATCAAACTGTTTTGGGAACTTCTTGACCATAATCAGTAATTTTTATAATACAATCAGAGTGAAAGTGATCCCACTATCAAGTTTAATCCCGCCACATTATGTATGTATGTGCCTGTCTCAAGCCAGAAGTCGCAATTCACTGGTTGTCGTTTGTTGATGTGTTACATTTATGTTTTTTGTTCATTTTTTGTACATAAATTAGGTGTTTTTTTAAATTGTTTTACATTTGTCATTTCGGATTCTTTCATAGCTGACTATGTGGTATTGGCTTTGGTCATTGTTGAAAGCCGTACGGTGAACTATAGTTGTTAATTTCTGTGTCATTTGGTCTCTTGAAGAGAGTTGTCTCATTGGTAATCATACCAAATCTTTCTTTTGTATATTCACTGACAGATTGCATCAGCTTGGACTATATATCACCTAAAGTTAACATTTGAAGCGTCAATATACGCTAGAAAACAACAAAAAAAAATCTGTTAGTTTTAAAACAAACAAAAATGCAATACATCAGGTGAATTCCAACTGGCTCTCATTATACGACAATTGTAATGTTTTCCAGGTCTAACTCTATAAACGTTTCCTATTACAGTCATATTTGATATTATTTATCCATCAATACCAGCCACAAATCTAGCAATATACATAAACTTGCCTTTACCTAAATTTTCCAATGTTTTGTCACTAACCGAAAGAAGTCTTTCGATTCTCTCCTCGGTAATACTTACTTTTTACGAATTAGCTCTATCCAAGTTATATTATGTATTCGCAACCATATACATTTCGCTGTTGCTATTAATCAACCAAACTCTGTCAAACTTTGTCATATAAAAGTACGCAATCGAAATGACTGTCCCCACCAAACCATCATCTAGATAAAATATAATTCACAAATCTAGACTTCTTCAATACTTAAAACCTTCTTTTGTAAGTTTGGTGAATATATGACCAGCTGTAGAAATTCTAAAAGGAAGGACGTTAAATACAAAATATATGGTTGTACCTTCATATTGCCAACTAAAACCTAAATACATATTGTGGTCTGGACATATTTCTTTATGATCATAGACGCTTTTGAAATTAAAAAGAAACAGATAATTACCTACAATGTACTGGTTTCAAAACATCAACCTATAAATTTAAATGACCAGACAACTGGTCTTTACTCTCATCAAGCCATTGCAATGTGTTTTCTGGTCTTTTATTGGCAACGGTCATACCTGAAGATATATCATCTGGTTTCCATAGCAACTTTGTCGTGTATTGATCATCGACAATTCTCCAGTAGTATTCGGCTCCTATAAGTAAGACGATTCCGCAACGTTCTGCACTTTGCACAGAACGTCCAAGTATACGTCCACTTAGACTTGACAAGCTGTGGGTTTAATTCCTAGTTTATCAGCTAATTTCTCGTCTTGTCCTTTTTCTAAAAAAGTTCATCGGAAGGTACCAAGACCTTGTTGATAAATATTCCGTATCAACTTCTCAAATAATACACGATGGTCTTGATGTATAGATTCTGCGTACTGATGTTGTTTATCATCTTAACACCGTGTTTTATAGTTCTTTCATTTGTCTTTGTTCTATAATTAATATTACTTTTACTGTTAAATGGTTTTATGTGATATTCGTTTGACGTGACTCGGTACTTATACATCTCGTCAATGTGTTTGTATTGGCTTTCATTTTGGTGGTTTGTTTTGTATATGCGACTTTTTGTATTTCTTTTGTTCTTATAACGTGACTCTGTACTTTAAAAGATCCCGTCAGTATGATATTGTTCTATTATATGTCATTATGATATATTTCTATTATGAATTACTATATACGTTGAACCACAAACGTCAAAATCATTCAATCGCGTAGTGGAGTTAACTATTTGTGGATTCTTATAAATTCTACATATAACTTTTGGGCTAGTTTAAATCTCGGTCTATTTCTGAAATTTATTCTTACATACTTTTAATTTTAACCCTGTATGCTAACATTGCCTATGTAAAATTTTAAAATCGTTTGTATGCACATTGAACGACAAATTTATGTGACGTATAAAAATTTCTGACGTCAGACACTCAAATCAATGAATGTGTTCGTAGATAGTAGATGTTTTTGTGTTCTGTTAAATTGTTCCTTTTAAAATTGTTATACGATGATGACTGATGTATCCATATTTTTTTGACTATTTTATTTATTATGTCTGTTCATTTAACGCATCAATGTAAATATAACGGAATTTGATGAGACTGTCATTAAAGTGAGAGGGTTAGCGCTATAGAACCAGGTTTAATCCACCATTCTCTACATTTGAAAATGCCTGCACCAAGTCAGGAATGTGACAGTTCTTGTCCATGCGATTTTGATACGTTTTGTTTTTTGATTTTGCCATGTGATTATGGACTTTCCGAATTGATTTTCCTCTAAGTTCAGTATTTTTGTGATTTTACTTTTTTCTGAGGATTTTGCATTACACTAGCCTCGTCTGTTGTTTAACTACGTTTACCACAAACTGTTGTATTGTAGGCTCCTCTTCCATACCTTAAATAATATCCTTTCTTTTACCTATGCTGATATGATACATCCCGTTGCACTTTTTTAATCGTTTTGTTGACACATGCGGCCAATCAGTGTAACCCCAAAACAGTTAAAGCATAACTGTTTCTGTTTTACAATTTCATTTCTCGTTTGTGTGTTTGTAACTTCATTGCTCTCCGTTGGATAGTGCTCACCTGAACAAAAATACATGTACGTGTATTAAGCTTCTTAAGTGTGTCTGTGAATTTGCATTGTTGTATGATTGTGGTTGTGTACTCATAAATAATACAGTGGCATGTAATCTGTAATCTGCTTCGATTATATCGATCTCTCAAAATTTAAATTTGCGCAATTTTCTAATATCAATGTATCTCTCCCGTGTTATCGCGCAATACATTTCCTGATTTCAATCCGTTATTTGTCTCAAAACTGGTACCAAAAGCGATCCATACATTTCTGGTGTTTGACCCAGTCATTCAAAAATACACATACGATTCTAGTTTGTTTCCGTTAAACTTCAATCTAAATACATCATTTTTCGGTGCGGGTAGGTTCACCAGTGCGTTTATGTAAGCATGTATTGATTTTTCTAGTTTGTCAGTAACGATCTATGAGAAGGTTGACTGCAGTTACGTAACCTTAACCCTACCCTAACCCTACGGAATCTAATACAATATTGTCATTAATTCCAGCGTGATTGTAACAACCTTACCATAGTTCAATGTAAGTACTTCGTGTATTTTCCAATATCCAATTTATGCACCCCTAGATATATCTTGTAGTTGGCAAATATAAGTCCGGATTTCAAAGATAACCTTTTCGAACCTTGTTGTATGCCTTTTAGATTTTTGGACGCCCTGCGACCCCACAAATTCAGACATTTGTGATTTTGTGCATTAATTATAAACATTTCAAGTAAAGTTTGGTTCATTCTCATTACAATCCTTAAAGGATGACCGCTTTGATAATTTGATGAGTCAAACCCCTGCTGCCAATACATAAGTTTGTGCATATCCTTATTAAAGTCTTGGGTCTATATATAACAAATGCTGTCATTATCTGTGTAACAAAAGGTATTTGTTTCTTTGTCTCTGACATAACATACCTATTTTGATATGAGCGTCATTGGTGGGTCTTATGTAGACGAACAGGCGTCTGGCGTACTAAATTATAATCCTGTTACTTTTGATAATTAATAACATCAAATTCATTAGTTGAAAAACTATGTGAATGGAAGACCAAACTCTTTTATTTTTAGAGACTTTTCATAAAAAAAAAGACACATCATAAAAAAAAGCGACTAAGAAACACGACCTCCCGCCAAATACAAGGGGTGATCTTATTTGCTCCGGAAGGGTAATCAGATCCTGCTCCACATATGGCACCCGTCGTGTTGATCATGTTATTAGAAACCCGGAAAATAGTCTAATTCGGTAGGCCATATTCGTTAAAAGGGAACGATATTATATTTACGACATAAGGAACATATTTGAAATCATCTGCGAAACGGATAATCCGTAACAAACCAACTCGTAATGGCGTCCGTAAAATTTACGAAGGGATGATTTCAACTTCATCATTTTGAACTCTTGGTTTAATAGCTTGTAAAGTCGCATCAATTGGGAGATATATACTCCGTATGCAGGCGTTGGTGGAATTTTGCTACATAGAAATGGAAGTACTTAATTGAGTTATTGTACAATGGTATTTGTATTATTGTCTTTCGGTTTTGTTAATGTGCTTTCTCTATATGCATTTTTGTTTTTCTTTGTTGACATACTTTTTTGTTTTTATAGTGATAAGATTATAAACAATGTTAACAGCTATACCCTTAATTTGACATGTACACCTTTTATGTCCATTTTTTTGTTGCACATTGTCGTCAATATATGGGATTTTTGTGAAACTGTCATACAAGTATGAAATTCAGTAACATGTAGCCGTAAAACCAGTTTCATCCAACATTTGCTATATAATTAAATTCGGGTACTAAATAAGGAATATGCCAGTTGTTATTCATTCGTTTGATGTGTTTGAGCTGTCGATTTTGCCACTTGAGTATTAAAGACTTTTTCTAGGAGTTATATATTTTTATAGTTGAACCTAATAACCTGGTGATTTTTCGTCAGTCTTAAGTCCAAATTCAAGGTATGGTTCTAGTTTGACATATTGTACTGCAGACCTTTCTTTATTTTCCAAGTTGGACCCTAGTTTGTAACATTTTTATAGTAATTGGGGAGAGTGGGTAGTCGATGTGATGGTGAAAAAGCGTTTTGGAATTTTGCAAATCTACTAATTTCACATTTCATGTCTTTAGCTGTGGGGTTTTCGGGGGATGGCATTTCTTTATGGTATAATTTGTGTGAACCCAATGGTTGACAAGTGTTTGATTATGAATCGTTATTCGTTGGTTTGGTAATGTAATGCTGATTTATATATTTGTTGTTAAATTTTTCACATCGATGTGTCAATCTTTGTTTGTTTCAAATTACCAAATTAAATCTGGTTATTACATTTTTATTGTCATTCCATCAAAATTGTTATCTGTGCCGCTGTTATCTTTTGAATTTGGAGCAAGTATTTATAGATCTGACCACAGTTTAACTATATAGTCATAATACATCTCTTCCGGCTGTACCTTTTGTTTTAACATTTTTGATCCTCGGGTGCTATTTTAAGCCGTCTGTCATTATCAACTACTAAAATGTACAATAAAACTATCTCAGGACTAGTTATCTCCCCCTTCCAATCTACCATAACTTGTTCCTGTTCTACAAAAATGTTTTGACTCGCATTTATAAATGTGAAGCTGTCCACAAACCTAAAAAGCTGGTAAAGAGGTTTCATATTACCGTCCTTCGATGTAAACTCGCTTGCTTAAATTCATTTTTGAATGAGATTTATTACTCTTCGGTGGTTGGAATACACTTAATCGGTTCTTCTGTTGATTCCAGGTTGGTTCTTAATGAATGGTTACAATCATATCCAGCTAAATAACTATTTCTTCAAATAACACCCATCATATGCCGCGTCACATTATTTTTGGGTAAATTTGCGGCGATCTCTCGCTTAGTTTTCTCCTTGCGTATTTCCACAAATCTATCACTCTAGGTAAGGATGTTAATTTATATTTGGTAAGAATATTATCAGATCTTCTTAAATTAATTTGAATATTAAAAATATTCAATAAAATATGATCGTTAAAGTTTTTGTTTTTGTTAAAGTCCACGTCTAAATATGGATGATTTTGTTAAAAACAATTGAATATGGTTTGTATCAGTTCGATATGTGTGAATGTAAGGTTAAAAGAAAAATAAAGAACACACCAAACTCATAGAAAAGTTCTTAATGAAAAGTCGATAAGGAGAGCCAAAAAAACAAATGCTAAAAAACATCTAACGAATGGATACAAACTCTAATATTCCTGGCGTGGTACAAAAGTACAAAATAGGGGTACAGCATCAAATTGTGCTACAATCTCTTCGTTACTTTATGCATTGTATATTTAATGTTTAAAACAAAACATAAATGTACTGTTTCGTTGGTTTTCCTTTTCATAAAGGAGTCATAATGATGTTTTTCAGACGATAGAAAACGCAATGTTTTGACCAAGTTAAAAATCGGAGAGCCAAATCGTGAAACTGCTACATATCAAAGTCCTGATACTCAACATAACCTGTCCTTTGTGCGATCCTCTACAGATAATCCAGAATCAAATCCACATGTGACAAAGACAGGTATAAGGTATACTACAAAGGCTTCTGTGTCACCCGTGTCTTACATTAGACAATTTAAAGACGTACCGGGTAAAAAGGTCAGCACTATTGAAATTAAAACGGTTAAACAAATAGCGAAGCCGCAGGTGACAAAAATTGAAGTTTTTGCAACATGACGACATTTTGAAAGAAGTTAAGAGTGGTCTATATAAAATGAAGATTGCACCTTCAGATTTAGTTGATTTTGGCGGCCAACGATCATATGACATGAACCATCAGTTATTTGTTCAGCACGGTGGAACATTTGTAGTGATGTTCGATGGCAGTAAAGATTTTCAAGAACCGCTGGCAGAATATCCTACGAGAGATATTTCAAATGAATGTAAGTAAAGTCTTACAACAAGGCAGAATATTCAATTCTACAAAAACATTGAAGAATTAACAATGTAAGCTACTTGTAAAATTTGATAAGACCTTTCAAACCATTTGCGTCTGTTGCTAATGTTTATTAAAGAAGTAACCATGAAGTAGCCTCTCTAAGATATTAAACTGGGGTGTTTCATTTCCAGCAATTCATAAGTTCATTCGCTCAACTTTCTGTTTCTGTTATATTTTAATAAATTCATAAACAAAGAATTGTGTCTTATTGTCACTCTGTTATTTTTTTTATTTGAGACAAACAATCTTGTCACAATCTAAAATCTGTAAAACAAAATAAAAAAAAATAGAAAATATACGAACCATGAACACACTGCATGCAGTAGGATATTCATTTAGTAATAAGGCAAACTATTGATGTCGTTTTAAATGATACAGTGTGGTTAGGTTTCTCCATGTACATGATGGTAAATTCATTTTTAGCAACATTTTGTAGAAATAACATAGTTAGTCCGTTTTTATTCCATGCAAAAATAGTAGCTTCTTAAAGCAGATCAACCAACGTTTATTGCCCTGTCAACACTTGTGTAAACTATAAACTTAATAATTTTGTAATATTTAGCATACATGTTGATATTAAAAATCAGGATTTGGTACTTTCAAGTCATGCTTGTGTTACCAATTGCTGCAGTTTAGTCCTTAAAAAGAGATATGTATATTAATTTGTCCGTGGGAGAACGTATTACGGTAGTTAATGACGTTAAACACACCCAGTATAGTAGTAATTAAGTTGTCTTAAGATATTTTGGTCCGATATATCATGTGGGTATCTATAATGGAGACCTGGTGCCAAGATTTGTTTTTATGCCACTTTAAACAAGAGGGACTAGCTTATATCTGCTCCTGTCTCTACCCATACAGTCATATGCTCAAACGTAACATAAAACCCGACATTATAGACATTCGAATTTTTTCTTATTCCTAAAGTGAACAGTTCGACCTTATGTGATGGGACATATCAGTTTGTCCTCCACGCCCTTGTTTATAGCTTTACCAATCCAGTTTGTATAATCACTGTTAGTAAGATTCCACACACATACTGCATGGCCAAATATAATGAAATTTGACAGGAAGCTTCTATGCAAGGTCATTTGATTATGAATATTGTTCATTTTGTCCTGATCAGACAAAAAATAGCTGCCATTGATGATCATAACTTTCTAATTGACTAGCTTATACTTTAACAAACTCTCTGAAACCTCATGACCAAACCAAATGGAATAACATTAGTTAATAAACAACTATCATTGCCATTATGAGTAATGTTTATTACTGGTGCAACATTTTAAAAGTCAGTTGTGTAACAGCATTTGTCAGTAAAAACACGCGTAGACTCTGTAGTTACATGTATTTGTTGGTGAAAAACTTAACAGATGTGGTTTTCGTCTGTTAAGATACCTATAAAAACTTTTAGATTTCCAAAAAAATTGTACAGAATTTATCTACAAAGGACATATTCGTTTGAAATAACAGATAGAATACGTTCTCTTGTCAGTGGTGTAATATGTCGTAAGCGGTGGTACCAGGCAAAAAATTATTATTTGGCTGCTCAATTAATCTGCGGTCTTTTAAGCTCCTTAGTTATGAAAGAAAACCAGAGGCTCCCAGGAGCCTGTAATTGCTCACCTGGATTACACAGTTGCAAAACATAAAGAAACTTTTCAACCATTAGCCTGCTTTTGCTTCCAATAGCTCAAGAAAAGAAGGATACTCATTTGCAGCAGATAGGATATTTGTTAAACTAAGTTCGGATTGAGCAAGCAGTTCTAGACAGAGATTTTGAAATGAATTTGCCATAGGGACCTATTTTAAACGACGGCAGGTGGGTTAATTGAATAAAATTCTGAAAGGCAACCACCCAATGATAATTCCACTAAGTTTGGTCCTTATTGGGCAAGTAGTTCCAGAAAAAAGAAGATTTTTTTAATGAATTCCCTTGGAGTCCTATGTTAAACTAAGTTACGCAAAGGCAGCCATTTTTGTTGCAGGTCGTGGCAATCAGACACAGTTTTGGCAGGGGATCACTCAAGGACCGTTCCATCAAAGTTTGGTTCAAATTGGCTGAACGGTTTCAGAGAAGAAGATATTTTTAAATCTCAACCCCCCTTTTTCTATTTTTAGCCTTACGGCCAACTTGGATGGAGGTTCCGGCTATCGAACACATTTTTGAAAAGGGTCACCAAAGGACCATTCCACAAAAGTTTGGTCTTAATTGGCTAAGCGGTTTCAGGGGCGAAGATTTTCAAAATTTCATCCCCCTTTTTTCTACTTATAGCATGGCGGCCATCTTGGATAGAGATTACGGCTATCGGACACAATTTTGAAAAGGGACATCCCAGGGACCATTCCAGCAAAGTTTGGTTCAATTTGGCTGAGCAGTTTCAGAGGAGAAGATTTTTTAAATTTCATCCCCCCTTTTTTCTGTTTTTAGTCTGTCGGTCATCTTTGATAGAGGGTGTGGCTATCGGACACAATTTTAGAAGGGGTCATACAAGGACCATTCCACAAAAGTTTGGTTCAATTTGGCTGAGCGACTTCAGAGGAGAAGATTTTTTAAATTTCATCCCCCCTTTTTTCTATTTTTAGCCTGGCGGCCATGGATGAGGGCGTGGCTATCGGACACAATTTTGGTAGGGGACCACACAAGGACCACTTATATGAGCGATATATTGACCCAGTAACACCGGCAAAATATCTACTCTTGGTTTAATCGAATGTAGTGTTTTGAAACTGTATGACTGCATTGTTAGAGCGGGAGCACATATAAGCTCGTCTCACTTGTTTTAAGATGCATAGAATAAATCTTTGTCCCAGGTCTCCTATATAGATGCATACACGATACATCTGACCCAAGACAAAACGGACCACTTTTAAGACATATCGGACCATTAGAAACTAAGACAAATAGACTATTAAGAAATACGAAAGGGCCACTTCCTCCACAAAACGGAAAAGTAAAACAGTTTAAACGTAAAATAAAGGTTATTACTTGTCAATTGTTTTAATGTATTCATAAGATGGACAATCCCGATATACTTTTAACAAGCAGCTGTTTTATGAACATTATCAGGAATTTTTTTAAGCATATATGTCTTTTTTAAAATACTTTCTGTGTTTCACCTTTGTGAGCATACTTGATTTTTTGTAAGTGAGTGTGTGTGATTTTTGAGTAAGTGTATGACAGAGAAGACAGAAAGAGTAAAAAAAGAGATATGTATATTAATTTGTCCGTGGGAGAACGTATTACGGTAGTCAATGACGTTAAACACACCCAGTATAGTAGTAATTAAGTTGTCTTAAGATATTTTGGTCCGATATATCATGTGGGTATCTATAATGGAGACCTGGTGCCAAGATTTGTTTTTATGCCACTTTAAACAAGAGGGACTAGCTTATATCTGCTCCTGTCTCTACCCATACAGTCATATGCTCATACGTAACATAAAACCCGACATTATAGACATTCGAACTTTTTCTTATTCCTAAAGTGAACAGTTCGACCTTACTCATCGGTAATTTCTTGAAAAGGCGATGTCTAGTACGAAAAATTGGTACAATGTAAGAACTTTTGCAGTACTAAAACATTTTTTTATCAAATCTATTCACATTGATGAGCAGTGATTTATTTACAATATTTATGGAAACAAGTTGCGGTATTTCGTTTCATCTTGGGTATATACATAGGTTTACATGTGATGGGACATCAGTTTGTCCTCCACGCCCTTGTTTATAGCTTTACCAATCCAGTTTGTATAATCACTGTTAGTAAGATTCCACACACAATCATCCATAACCACGATATGGTTGTCCTTGGCCATTGGCTTAAAGTTATATAGATCTTTTTCAGGCACGTCACCACTGTGTCCACCGTCAATGAAAATAAAATCACATTTGATGTTCGGGTTTTCCTTTGTATACTTCGGGAGATTGATGGTCGAGTCCCCTCTTATCAGAGTGTGTTTAATGTCAGGATAAAGCCTATGGATTTCCTCAAGACCTATATCACAACCTCCATTGTTATTGTACATGTCAAATGATATTATCTCAATTTTTCCCAGGAACAGTTTTGCCCACATCATTGACGAATGTCCGCCGTTAAATCCCGTTTCACAAAATCTAGAGGCATGTTTCATATTCTGTTGGATATATTCATACAACGCTCTAAGTTGAGGTTTTTTGGTCAACTCTAAGGTAATACTGTCCCTCATAAAAATATGCCCTGTGACTTTAGTTTTGGCTAAACGTTTAGACAAGCGGTCGAAATCATGTTCATTCTCACAAATCCACTGTTCAAAATCGTCCTCGTTTTCACACGTCTGACCTAGTTTTGAATCTCGATGAGTCGGTACCTGCTTGTTGTCGTTCTCTGTGTAAGATATGAGAGGATTTTCTTCGCGAGTCTGTGGACGTGATTCTTCTTCACGAATTACCGAAATGTCTTGTGGTGAGAAACGTCTATTGATTCCAGCTGCCATATGATCTTTTAAATTTTGAAAGCTAAATACTGCGAAAAGTGAAACTGTAAGTACAACCATAACAGTGCAAAGGAATCTCTTTGACTCCAATGACTTCCTCATTTTTTAAGAGTACATAAACTGCAGCAGGTCTCAAGTTGTACTGAATATAATTATATACAAAATTTAGTCATGGTATCTATGATGAGTTTATTTACTGACAGACATTCGCATAATTCATATCGGTAAGAATGTAAGATTTAACGTGACATACCGGACACTGTAACAATTGTAATAAATAGATCCGTTGGCTAATCTAAGCTAAGCCGCTCGCTGTCTCAATTTTGATATCAAAACAGACCCGTCTTATATAGTAAGTAAATGTACGTTACAGTGTTTTCACCAGTTGGACATCTTTCTAAATTTTAAGATCAAGATGGTTTCCGAACAAAGAGAAAGACATGGGAGTATAGGGACTCTGTGGGATTTTTTTAAAGTAAAATAAATACACAAAAAGCATGTGTTTTTTGAAATATATAGATGGTATAAATATAATAGGACCAAAGTTTGTATTTATATGTTTGACCTTTGACCCCAATCATCTGCATGGTATTCATGAATACATATATTTTGTCTGCCAACATTTCAATTTACCATTAAAAATACTTAGAGACTTAGAAATATAAATACCACAGCACACGTCATACACAGAATGAGCAGAAAGATTTCAAAAATTAACTATTTTAATAGAGTATGATCATTGTCTATACAAATCTTAGCCTCAGTTCGCACAGGGAAATATGCATGGAAAATTGAACTAGTTAGCACAGAACATTGAAAAACGATTTTTTTTTTGATTTTTTTAAAATTTTTACATGTACTACTTGACCAAATGACATAAGCACATACCAGTTTCTCCTAGAAGTGCATCAAGTATTTAGTAAGCCTACCATTGGTCGGTTTGTGGGACAAGGGGAAGAACTGTACATGTCTCCTACCTTTCTACCATTTTTTTTTAAACATGATACAATTAAAGAAAACCAAGTTTCAATCTATCTTTCCATATGAATCCTCTGCATAGACCACGATGACTTCAAGATTTCAGTTAGTAATAATAGATTAAAGAACAAAAAATCATAACTTGACGCTAAGCTGTGTGTCTTTCTTTTCGATGTCTTTCAGTTAAAATTTGCAGTAAATATGATAATCAAATTATGTGCATAATTAATTGATAGGATGCGTGTCTGAATATGTTTTTTTTTTATTTCAAATTATTTTTGTTGTAACGTCGTTGTCATGTTCCGTTATACAAATCCTTTCACTCTTGAGTCAAGATGACAATATATTGCATTTTGTTTCATGTACAGTGGCAAATACTTCAAATACATTCAAGATGAGAACAAAATATCAATAGATTCAAAAGGTATTTTAGGGATCGTTTGGGGAAAAGTACATGAATTTCAACAGCCACCACTTATAAGGAATAGGGACAGTGCATGTGTATAAGGAATAGAGACATCATTTTTCTCCCTTGCATCAGCAAACAGACCACACATGGACAGACAAAAGAGTAGTTGCAAAAGTTCTTAATGTGCAGTAAGTGTGAAACTCCTTCCCGAGACCCCTGACTCGTCCCTTTTGTTTTTTTTTGTAATGTGTTTATTGGCAAAGAACTACATGTATATTAACAATAGTAAATAAGTTCATAGTACATCAGCAAAATCGAGACAAGTACATTAAGTGAATATTTTGAATCCTTCTATAAACATATAATATTATTAATAATAATTTGAAAAAAAAATAGAAAATCTTAATCTGAGGTCGCATGGATTGGGTAGATATTTTTATTACGTGAAAGTTAACTTATTAGTTGGAGCCAGGGTTTCCAGCAGGTGTACGCTCTTTGCAGTGGTTTATTTTTATAAAATATTATTTTTTCAATAAACAAATTTTCTTTAAGATAATTTTTTAAGGCTTTACTATTTACTTGTCCACATTGCATTTTTGTTTTGTATATATAGTATTTAGTTAATAGTATTATGAGATTTCTTATGTAGTTTTTTTTTCTGTTTTTTCTAATAACCCAAATAAGACAATATCTAAATTAAGTGGTAGTTCAATTTGGACTTTTGAATATATCCATTTATTAAGTTCTTCCCAAACATCAAAAACTTTTGGTCATGTCCAGAATATGTGTTCAATAGTTTCTATTGAGTCCGAACAGAAAGTGCATTTATTGTTTTGTGAGACTTTAATTTTGTAGAGTAATTTATTAGTTCCCAAAATTCTGTGATTAATCCTGTATTGGAGCCACTGTAATTTTGAGTTTTTAGTAATGTAAAACGGAAGTCTGTATATTTTATTCCAAATAATATTATGTCTATTTAAGATTAAGGACCACTTTTCCTGTGATGTGATATTTGTTATTTTTTCATTTAAAACATTGTACATGTCTTTTGATCCTTTTGTAGATTTCATAAAAATAGAAATAGTAGTTGGTATAATTGGCCCATAAGGCTTGATAAGCTGATTACTTTTAATATTAAGACTTTTCATATAGGAATAAACAGCTGACATTACTCCTTGAAATATAAGAAAGTTGGTATCAATATCATATGTTTTTTTAAATTCCTGCCAATTCATTAATAACATTAACGGTATCAATTTTCTTGCACCAGATGCGCATTTCGACAATACATGTCTCTTCAGTGATGCTCGTGGCCAAAATATTTGAAATCCAAAGCTTATATAAAAGATGAAGAGCTATAATCCAAAAGGTCCAAAAAGTATAGCCAAATCTGTGAAAGGAATCAGAGCTTTGCATGAGGGAGATACATTCCTTAATTTATAATAATTTCTATCATTTTGTTACAGCAAATTTTAATAACACAAAAAATCCGTATTTTCATGCCAGTACCGAAGTACTGGCTACTGGGCTGGTGATACCCTCGGGGACTAATAGTCCACCAGCAGAGGCATCGACCCAGTGATAGTAATAACATTAACGGTATCAATTTTCTTGCACCAGATGCGCATTTCGACAATACATGTCTCTTCAGTGATGCTCGTGGCCAAAATATTTGAAATCCAAAGCTTATATAAAAGATGAAGAGCTATAATCCAAAAGGTCCAAAAAGTATAGCCAAATCTGTGAAAGGAATCAGAGCTTTGCATGAGGGAGATACATTCCTTAATTTATAATAATTTCTATCATTTTGTTACAGCAAATTTTAATAACATTAAATGTCCATCATTATCAATTAAATCATTTATTAGCCAGACGCCCTTTTCAGTCCATTTTTTATACAGAGGGATTTGATTCCCAATTTTAATTTCTTTATTATTCCAAAGATTAGATGTGATAACATCGTATTCGTTCTTAATAGCTATTTTGGTTTGTAGTTCAGTACAAGCATTAAAAACCTCCTGCCAAAAAGGATTTCTTACTTGTGTTCTTGGACCTACCAAGAATAATTCATTTAATTCAATTTTTTTCAGTACAAGTTAGTAACTTACAATAATTATTAGTTTGTTTGATTATCCTTCTTATCCAAGTTAGTTTTAATCCTTTGATGTAATGTTTTAGATTTAACATGTTTAGTCCACCCAGTTCATATATTTGAGCAATTGTTTCTCTTTTAATTTTGTCTGGTTTACCATCCCAAATAAAATCAAATAATTTTTTTATGAATTGATTTAGTAATCCATTATTAAGATTTGGTAAAGTTAGAAATAGGTAATTGAGCTTTGAAATTATAAGACTTTTAATTATAGTAATTTTTCCAATTGGGGATAAGTATTTTTTAGACCAGCTTTTCATTGTTCTTTCTATCTCTTTAAATTTGGGTTCAAAATTTAGTTTTTCCATTTCTTGTAAGTCTACTGAATATTTAATACCCAAGAGCGTAAATCTGTTGGAACCCCAATCCAATCCCCACTTTACACACATTGTATCTTGGCTATATTTCTTTTTCCCAATCCAGACTACCTTTGTTTTCTCTAAATTCATCTTGAGACCAGACCATTCAGCATATAGTTCTAAAACACAAAGAGATGTATCTAAGGACTCTGGTGAACCATCTAAAATAAGTGTGGTGTCATCAGCATATTGTGATATCAAAAATTCTGAGTCTTCAATAGTAATACCTTTTATATTTTCGTTTTTTCTAAGTAATATTCCTAAAATTTCTGCACATACCAAGAAAATGTAAGGGGATAAAGGATCCCCTTGTCTGCAACCTCTTTCAATTGTAAAAAAATCTGATAGAAAATTATTCTGCGTTATTGCTGATTTGGTATTTGTAAAAAAAGTTTTAACCCAATGTTTTATGGAATATCCCTAGTTGAAAAAATCAAGAACTTGTTCTATGAAAATCCAGGATATTGTATCAAAAGCTTTTTCAAAGTCAATGAGGAGGAGAATGCCTGGGATATCATTGTCTTCAGTGTAGTGTAGTAAATCGTATATTAGTCTGGTGTTTTCACCAATAAATCTACCAGGTATAAATCCTGTCTGGTCATTATTAATTAAGATTGTTAAAACTGACTTTATCCTTTCTGCAATACAACTTGATGCTAATTTATAAATATTATTTAAAAGACTAATTGGCCGCCAATTCTTCATGTATTGTTTTGGTTTGTCACCTTTTGGTATGCAAGTTATAATACCTTGTTTTTGGGTAATAGACATTTCCCCTTGATTATAGCCATATTTAATTGATCTATGTATGAATTTACCTATATCAATCCAAAAATCTTTTAGGAATTCATTTGTGTATCCATCCGATCCAGGGCTTTTCTCATTTTTCATTCTTTTAATTGCATCAGTCAATTCAATAAATGATATTTCTCCTTCTAACGACTCTTCCATATTTTCAGATAATTTTGGTATATCTTTATGGGGTAAAGCATTGCTCAGATTAATAGATTTCATTGTCTCATTTTTGGAATATAGATTTTTGTACTAATTTTTCGCTTCGTTTAGAATTCGTTTTTGGTTTTCAATTATATTTCCTGATTTATCAATTAATTTAGGAATTGTTTTATTTACATAATTTTTTGTCTTTTAAATTTATGAAATATTTTGAAGGTTTCTCTCCTTCTTCTACCCATTGTGTTTTTGACCTTATGTATTGACCCCTCATTTTATTTTGTCTGAGATATCTAAGATCTGGTTTTTTTTTCTATCTGTTCCAAAATTTCATCTTTGGGTTATTTCTTCCAACTTGTTTATATCTTCAGATAGCAAATGTTCTGATTTATTTGTTTCTTTCTTTTTAAATGAAGCATATAATATTGTTTTCCCCCTTATTTCAGTTTACAATGTTTCTAAAAATAATTGATCACTAATTGTGAACTCAATTTCACTAGAGTCTATTAAGTTCAGGTTTTCTCGATTATACACAAGAGAAGCATATTGCTCTTTAGTTTTATTTATTACCTCTTTAACAATATGGACATAATTTGGATCATATAGAAGAGTTGTTAAATTTCCATAAACCCCACCCAAATCTGAAGTTATTAAGTTTTATTTGTAAAATAATAGGTGAGTGATCTGATCTATAACTATTTTGTATCTTTAAGTCATGTACATTTGGATAAAAGGTCTGTGAAACTAAAAAAAAAAAAATCTAGTCTGGCCTGTTTTATAGGGTTTAGTTTCCTCCAAGTATATCTTTTACTTTCTGGATATAGTTATCTAAAGGGATCAGTTAGGTTGTAAATTTCCTTTATATCTAAAACTTTTTCCTTGGCTTTTGGATTATTTATATTTAAGTAATTAAAAGTATCAAGGTCTTGATTTTGCACTAAGTTATAATCTCCTGTCACAATGACGGTATGACTATCAAATTCTTCAATTATTTCACTAACTTTATCATAAAAATCAGGGCTGTCACTGTTTGGACCATATAATGTAATTAAAGTAATATTGCTATCTTCAATTTTAATATTCAATCCTAATAGATTACCATTTTGATCTTTTTTACGTTGTAAAATCTTATATTCAAAATTATTATTAAATAAAATGGCCACTCCTCTTTGATTTGAAGAAAAGTAATCAAAGACACATTCTCCACCCCATTGATTCTTAACAAATAGTTCATCTTTTTCAGAAAAGTGTGTATCTTGAAGACGATACATGCTACAATCTTTTGCTCTTAGATAGTCTAAAACATCTCTTCGCTTTTCAATTGAATTAAGTCCTTGGCAGTTGTATGAGACAATCTGAATAAGATTATTTTTCATTTAGAGTATAAATGACACAAATAGTTTGAAACATAATTTATATATAAAATGATAGAAAAAGTCCCACACAACTGGCAATAAATAAAGAAAAGTTAACACAATGTGTGTTATGTAGTAATGGTCTGGTCTCTGATTCAAACATGATGTTAATAGTAATAGTTCTGCTATGATTTCTATATCTTCATGTATATTTGCCAATAAAATAATAAACAAAATAAAAAAACATTGTAAAGAAAAGAAATAAAAAAAAATTGAGTAAAAAATAAAGGAAAATAATAAATAAGAGCAAGTTAAAAAATACAAGATATATACCTGCAAATGGTATAGTCACCCAGATTACTGAAATTACAATTTATAGTCTTCTGTGGGGGGGGGGGGGGGGGGGGGGAGGTATTTGTTATACTTTGATCAAAGGTTAACATTATGAAATGATCATTCATTGAGTTGAAAATATAACTTGATTGATGAATAAATCAGCTGTACTCATCACATCATTCTTTTGCAGTTTTAATTAGGTAATATTTTTTAAATATACTGAGTACAGCTCTTGTTTCAAACTAAAAAAAAAAATCCGAATGCAATGAATATCTTTTGAGTTATTTCCCTTTGATTGTGAAAAGTAGATTTGTGTTAAATCTTGAAATTATTTTTGTCTTTACTTTTCCTAAATTGTCACCTAAGAATGTTTTAGCTAAAGTTTTTTTTTCAAGTTTCACTGTCAAGGTTTCATTGCATGTTTATGAACATCTTTGGTATAAATATTATCCATTAAGAAGTCTATACTATAGTTCCTGGACATTAGTCCTAAAAGTGGAATATGTAAATGCAAACAATATATGTAACAACAAATTAACACCTACTACCTGTGTTTAAGGAGCAATGTAATGCGATATTGCAATGTATACCAAAGCTTCATATTCAAAATATGAAGTCATAGCTTATTGGACAATCATGACAATGTAAACTTTATGCTAATTCTGATCTCATCTACATTTATCCATGTGTACAGAAAAAGAAATGCCTGCTTTAAATTTCAATATAAGTTATGAGGAATTAAATTAGTTATCACTGTTAATTAAGAAGCTACTTAAATTATTAAATCTAAGTTATATGATTATCAAATGATTATGATTACACTGTTTTGTAGTAAAATTAAAAATTGTGATTAATAATAATATATATTATTTCTGTTTTTACACACATGTGTGTGTCTGAGTGTTTCCACATATTATGTTCATGTATCACATTTTATTATATGTAGCCGTCATTTTGAACCAATTAATTTTCTTTACCAGGATACATGTAAGTAAGTCATGGTAATATAGCGAGAGTTCTTGTACATCATTACATGTGTACATAAGTAAATCTATTATCTATGGAACCTATATATATCAGATAAATCAATAGGAAATTAATTCGCCATCTCAAAATCTAACGCAATGCGAGTAAAACGTACACCAAATTATTTTGATTGGTTTATGAATAATATAATGTAACTTAATTGGCTTAAAGTTTTGTTAGTACATGTACATCTAAATTTCAAGAATAATCATTTTCAATTGATAATTGGCCTTTAGCCTCTGAAACGGTGAATTGTCAAGTTTGATAACAACATGCTAAACATGCTAAAGGCATATATTTTGGTTTAAATACAACGCAAAAGCAGGAAATTTGCAAATCAAAAAAAGCTAATACAATGCAACTATTTTCACAGGCAAAACATAAATAAAAAACAAATCAAAGCAAAAACACAACATAAATAGCAAAAGATAAGCACACAACATAAAAAAAAGATAAGCACACAACAACAAAAAATAGAATAAGAAAATGCAAAAAACATCAAACAAGCGCACTTTTTACTTACTGTTCTTTTTTTTTTAAACCTGAAATATATATAATAAGTACAAAGTTTAAGAAACATGGATATATATATACATAAAATTGAGAATGGAAATGGGGAATGTGTCAAAGAGACAACAACCCGACCAAATAAAAAACAACAGCAGAGGGTCACCAACAGGTCTTCAATGTAGCGAGAAATTCCCGCACCCGGAGGCGTCCTTCAGCTGGCCCCTAAACAAATATATACTAGTCCAGTGATAATGAACGCCATACTAATTTCCAAATTGTACACAAGAAACTAAAATTAAAATATTACAAGACTAACAAAGGCTAGAGGCTCCTGACTTGGGACAGGCGCAAAAATGCGGCGGGGTTAAACATGTTTGTGAGATCTCAACCCTCCCCCTATACCTCTAACCAATGTAGAAAAGTAAAAGCATAACAATACGCACATTAAAATTCAGTTCAAGAGAAGTCCGAGTCTGATGTCAGAAGATGTAACCAAAGAAAATAAACAAAATGACAATAATACATAAATAACAACAGACTACTAGCAGTTAACTGACATGCCAGCTCCAGACTTCAATTAAACTGACTGAAAGATTATGATTTCATCATATGAACATCAGGCACAATCCTTCCCGTTAGGGGTTTAGTATCATACCATCATAACATATATGAGAAGAACATAACCCGTGTCATGCCAACAACTGTATATATTCATTTATAGATCTAAATAGCTGGTGGGAAAAAATGAAACATTTAAATAAATAATAAGCATGCTTGTCAAGAGAAGAAATTATATACATTGTATGCGCTTGTTATTTAAATACATTTCAATGACCGTCAATATATTTTCAAAAGTAAATTAAGTGTATCATGGTGGCAAAATCAAAACAAACAATCCTCATTCATAAGGTAAGCAACAGAGAGCCTCCCTCCTAAGAAACCAATTATCTTTTGAGTTTGTACGTGTTTGTAGGAGAACACGGGTTCCGACAACCTTGATGCTTGTTTGCAGATGTTCCTCATTCCTAATTTTGTAAGCCAGCTTTGCAAGCTCATGCCTAGATTCTTTCATGACTGGGGGTAAATCATCAACAATGCGCATGTGTTTGTTTGACAAGTTATAACCTTTAAATAGGGCGTACTGCTTGTCTCCATGATGGATAAAGCGGACAATTATAGGGGCAGGCCTTCTAATCTGGTCTGATGTTTGCCTAGATGGAATACGATGAGCATTGGCAATAGGGAAGCTTTCGGCCTATTCTTTATCTATTTTTAGATGTTGAATGAAAAATGTATTAAGAACCGCATGTATATCTTCATTATCACTTTCTAGCACTCCATAAACATGGGCGATGTATTTTCTCTCATGTTTTTCTAACAAAACCTGTTGTTCATGCAGAATAGAATTTTTTTTTCTAGACTTGTTCTAAAAATATTCAACTTCTTATCTGCTACCCTGTTAATTTCTAGTTCAATGTGGCCTACACCTTTTTCTAGCTCAAAATGGTCCTCCCGTAACTTTTGAACCTCAAGTTTTGTGTTTATAACATCAGTTTTAACCTCATCTACCTCAGATTTTATTTCTGTTACTATGCGTGTGAAGCGGTCCTCTATATTGTCTAGCAAGTTGGATAATATTCCTACTTTTCCGTCTATACCAATAATAAGCTGCTTCAGTTCAGAAATAGACTCAATGGTAGCCATAGTCATAAAAAGAAAGTAGTTTTCAGTTATATAGGCGATAGGAGTCTCGTACCTTGTTACTTGTAAAAGTTCAAAAATTCCCTCTCAATAACATCTCATGCACAAACTTTGAATTAAATCATCTTCTGGACATTACGTGTGGATCAAAGGTACTAAGTTTTTTTGTAAATTACATGTAAACTGGGTGAAACTATACTTTTTTTACTCGTCAATTTTTTCCATGGGCAGCGCCATTACAGAGGAGATAATTCTTCCCTTTTGTGACCGGACATGGCTACGTATTAATACATCCTGCACAGCCACTTATACATTCATTTCAAAATATGGACTAAAATATGATCAATCTCATTATATGTTATGAATTACAACTATTTAATATGGTCATGTTAAGATAATATTATGTTGGTATCTTCTTCTGAAAACGGTAGAACTTAATTTCCCTGAATATCTTTAAGACTATTTCCAAAGAGTCTTCATCATTAACAAAATAAAAAGTATGATAGCTTCTAAGGTATACTTTGAAGGTCTAACCACAACATTATGACATTTTTTAAAAAGATATTTCACCTTATAATGGGTCATAGCAGCTACTCGGGTAAATTGTTACAGGTATGCACATGTACCACAACAATCAAGCAGAATAGCATACTTTACCAAAACTAATAAAGTGAAAACAGGAAATTGTTGAAGACACAACAATCCGACCAAATAGCAGAAAAAAGATGTATAATGTATACTAGTACTTGTTCTTTGATCTGGACGCCACACTGAACTCCGAAAGCAAACCTTCTTTTAGTTTTCCAGATTCATATCAGTTAACGTTATTATAAGGATATGTCTTTAAATGCAAAAGGAGTAGGTCCGGTAAGGGCCGATTTTGGCCCCAAATTTCAGATTTTTTAAAAAGATTTTAACTGATTCAGTCATTAAAAACGCTCCGATTGAAGCTTAAATATGAAAAATCTATCAAATATGCCAAAAAACGTCACTTTTCAGATGGTTTTCTTCAAAAATGAAAGTGGCCGCATCCGTGTTCATCCTCAACCTTTATATATGTTATGTATTATCATCAAATACAACTTACATTTCAATATTATGAATGAACACGAATGCGGCCACTTTCATTTAAGACGGAAACCGTCTAAAATTTAACTAAAATGCTATAATTGTGAAGATTTCAGTAATTTAGCATGACTTTATGATGCTAGTACACGATATATGTGCATTGTATTGTCACAAACAGCCCATATTGATGTAGCAGAAGCATTCTACTTTCCAAAAAATAGCTAAAAGATTACGTTTTCACAATTTTGCAAAACTGCTTAATTTTGGGGCCAAAAAGGGGTCTTACTGAACCTACTCCTTTTGAATATCTTTTATAATACTTTGCCGCGGATATTGTTTCAAAACTGTTATCAACAATGCAACATATATTTGTAAATTTGTTTGTGAAATATTCAATTTTTAGTATTAGACCCTAAAATACTTCGGATTTGTTACCTACAAGTGAAATAAACTCGTTGAATAAAAGGATGTTATTTTTTTTTTCAATTGATATAATTCAATGCATGAACATTTTGTATTTGATTATATCTGTCTGGTGATGGATGAAAACGCCAACTAACTTCATCATAATTCTGAAATGAAAACTCGTCTATATCTATTTACATTCCAGGTTATTTAGAAATAAACTCATTATCGATACAGGATTGAAGTTTTATATTTGCGCCAGACACGCGTTTCGTCTACAAATATGACATTATTTAGAAAGAACCGTAAACTTGAAGTAAGCGCAATGAGCTTGTATGCATTAAATGTTATATTTTGATCGCTGATTTCAATTTCCAAAAACATGTAACAGTTTTTTTAAACCAAAGTCCTAACTTACCTATCGAAGGGTTTGGATGATGTATGAAAGCACTGTTAGATGGTAAGCATTGAAGTGGTTTACATTTTTTTTCAAAATTTCTTGATAGCGAGTTTTACTTATCAAGACCACTGTAGTTCACTTTTCATGTGTTTAAATCGGAAGTGGGTAATCGGAATTTCAAATATGAAAATTTCCGGAATTATTTGTGTCAGGGATTCGTATTGATTTTTTGGTTTTAAATTTTGTTCTTTGTGTTTTTCTATTTTGATTAAACATTTTTTTATTCAGTCAAGTTTAAGGGTAAGAAAACATCCGAAAATTTACAAATTTGGTACGACTTATTGTTAAATAAAACTTCATTACTTGTTTCTTATAATGTAATATAAAGAAAAGTATATGTTGTGCAATATCAACATATAATACTTCAAAGAAGTTGTTCTGTAACGGAAATGTAACAGAACCCGAATAGTGCTTGATAAAGGACTAACTAATTCAGAATATATATTTGATACTAGGCTGTAAACAACAAATGCCATTATGTCGTAGGCTAACGTAGTGATTTTATCTTTTAGTACTCTTAAATATGACTTAATTATTACTTTAAAACGATTTTTCATTGCTAGATAAGTTTGTATTTTTAGTCTTACACCTTTTACGTTGTGCTACGCTGAAACTTATTTGACTGAATACTCTGTTACAGTAAAACCTGTTTAAACCGAACCTCTTCGGAACTTAAGATTTTGTTCGGTTTTATCAAATTCACAACGCACACAGTTGGTATGGCGGTTTTTAAAGCATGTTTGGTTTATACAGGTTTTCGGTTTATACAGGATTCGGTTTAGCCAGTTTTCACTGTATTACCTTTTAAATTGTATTGAACAAATTCAAATAACTAGAATACCGTTTGTACGAAAATAATTGAAAACTTACCGTAATGTGAAATAGCAGAGTCGTAGATAGTAAGATGATTCTTGAAATACAGTGGCTACTTTAAAAATACTAAGTTAAATAAAAGTACTTTGTGAATGATCTGCGTGGTTTATCACATCGATTAGTGACACATGTTGTTTTTCTGTTATAATATTGATTGAATAAGCAAACATTGTTAAACGTGTTACTAGCTTTAAATGTCACTAAAATATTTTCAATTCTTTATGGATATTGTAATTTAATCAGCAAAGAGTAAAATCAAACAAAATTCTGAACTCAGAGGAAATTCACCGGAAAGGCTCTAATCAAATGACAAATACAAAAGCTCAAACACATCAAACAACTGAATAACATCTGGCATATTCGTGACTTGGTAGAGGCATTTTGTATTAAAGGAAATAATGGATTAAGCCTGGTTTTACAGCTAGCTAAACCTTTCGATTGTTTGACAGTTGCATCTAATCAAATCACTTTGACAACGATCTGTGAACAAAACAAACAGCCACAAGAGGCAAAATTTAAAGAAAAAAATAGGGATACAGCAGTAAACATTGTGTTACAATAATAATCACCACAAAAACAAACAAATATGTAACAAAATAGCACAACAAGATATTAAGACAATACACATTAGCCAGACGCGCCTTTCCTCTCAAAACGACACACCCAGGGCGCTCAAATCCAAGGAGATGAAATGCCAAATTGAATAAACCAAAGCTGCATACAATTGATAATTAGGGGGAGGCCTGGGAACCAGCTAACATGTTTAACCACACCACATTATCTATGTATGTGTTTGGCCCAAGTCAGGAGCCTGCAATTCAGTGGTTGTCGTTTATATATGTTACATAATTGTTTTTCGTTCATTTTTTTTACTTTTTACATAATTTAGGCTGTTAGTTTTCTCGTTGGAATTGTTTTACATTGTCATTTCAGGGCCTTTTATAGCTGACTATGCGGTATTGTCTTTGCTCATTGTTGAAAGTCGTACGGTGACCTATAGTTATAAATTTCTGTGTAATTTTGTCTCTTGCGAAGAGTTGTCTCATTGACAATCATACCACATCTTCTTTTTTTTATAATCAATTTAAAAACCATCTTCGTCTGGATCAGACCCAATGCGGACAGATTTTATATTTTTAATACGTTATTACTTCCTTTTTATCTTCTAATGTTTTCTATATACAATAGTAACTGTAATGGTTTATACAATTTGTGATACTCTTTTAAATGATAATGTAAAATGTTGTCCTGTAAGTTAGTAAGTAAGTAATGACTTTATTTAAAGAGGATTACCCAATTAGCATTCACAAATTAACCTTAACACCCCAACAAGAACAAACAGTACTAATATTACAAAGCCTACAATTTTGAAAATATTATGTAGCTGCAATATTCATGCTAACTGTGCATTATCTGTAGAACGAGAGAAAATTAAGTTCATATATAGACATGAAATACAAAATTATTAAGTTACAAAATGTTAGAAATTATTATAAATTAAGGAATGTATCTCCCTCATGCAAAGCTCTGATTCCTTTCACGGATTTGGCTATACGTTTTAGACCTTTGGGATTATATCTCTTTGCCTTTTATATAAGCTTTGGATTTAAAATATTTAGGCCACGAGCATCACTGAAGAGACATGTATTGAAATGCGCATCTGGTGCAGGAAAATTGTTACCGTTAATGTTATTGTTATAAGTCATTTAAAGTCACGAAATTTATACATTTTTGTTTCAATGTGTTTCAGACCCAAGATAAAAGATAAGACCAGGTTAATATATATAAATTCTGTCGATGATATATGTTAATACCAAAGATGTCTGATGCTGTGTTCCGTACTTTCTTGATCAATATTATACATTTTCCCCCGTGCCTTTTGAAATTTTGTTTTGCTTTTACGTCTGAAATAAATTTGAATTAATATAATAAATACTTATAATGATTTTTGATAAAAAAAGTTTAAGACGTTATGTACCTTAAACGCACGTAACGCCGTATATTGTAGTCCCAACGTTTCAGAGGGGAATATGATACTCAGAGGTCAATATGAAGATTTTTTCAATGACATTTTGAATAGTACCAATGGCAACCAATCAAAGGTTGATTAAACTATAAATATGTATAAATAGTGAAATAAAATAACTTAGTCGAACATTGATATGACAGTTGGTTTACAGAAGTTGTAATTATTCGTTTAATACATTTAATCATTAAAAAAAAGTCTGATATATGTGTATAGTATCGTTTACAAAAACTGTAATATTTCATTTATTCATTTGTATATTATGTTATTATGATATTGATAAGACATTATAATATATATTCAGTTATGATAGCAAAATAAAAGTACTTTGTTTATACTAGCTAATTATACAATACATATCGACAGTCTTTGTTTTTCTTCGTTAATATAATTGATTATGCAAGTTATGTACGTTTTGATGATGTACGTGTACCATCTTTCTTACTTCGTCATCAATATATTAATTATGATTAAGTCAGCGGAATTTTACATGTAACTTTTAAAATACACTAGAAATAAAGAATAATATGATCTGCGTGGTTTATCACATCGATAAGTGACATATGTTGTTTTTCTGTTTTAACATTGACTGCATAAGCAAACATTGTTAAACGTGTTACTAGCTTTAACTGTCACTAAAATATTTTCAATTCTTTATGAATATTGTAATTTAATCAGCAAATAGTAAAATCAAACAAAATTCTGAACTCAGAGGAAATTCACCGGAAAGGCTCTAATCAAATGACAAATACAAAAGCTCAAACACATCAAACAACTGGATAACATCTGGCATATTTGTGACTTGGTAGAGGCATTTTGTATTAAAGGAAATAATGGATTAAGCCTGGTTTTATAGCTAGCTAAACCTTTTGATTGTTTGACAGTTGCATCCAATCAAATCACTTTGACAACGATGTGTGAACAAAACAAAGTTGATTATGATTAAGTCAGCGCAATTGTACATGTAACTTTTAAAGTACACTTGAAGTATACATAAGATGAATTTATAGATTTTTTTAGTTCTTATTATATAAATTTTCCTTATCTGCGTAGTATCGTCTATTTTAGACGATCCGATACATCTTGCATTTGATTGTTGGTATTAAGACAATGATGTATATGTTGTGTACAAGTTATCATTTTGTACAAAAATATTGTACAAATTATAATTTGTATTTTGACTTTGTACTAATTACAATTTGTATAAAACGTGCCTGTACGAATTACAATTTGTACAAAATTTGACCAAAATTCACTTGTAACTTGAACAATAATTTATAATGTGGGTTTTGGTGAAAACAGCATTGAATCAGACGGAAGCACATTAAACCTTATTAACAGAATATACTGGTTTTTTTTACAAAATTACAAAAGGCAGATTGATTTTCAAAATTTTTTTAGAAAAAAAAGTAAATTTGCAGGATTAAAAAAAAAAATAATGCACAAACTCCTTTTAAAAAAAAATTATATAATTCAATATTACTGCTTAATATGTTGTTTTCGTTATTTTGATGATTTTTCATTATTCAGCAACTTTGCAAAAACTAACATTTGTAAAGATTTGACATTTTGGCTCGTTAAAGATCGTCTTCAGAATTTGGATGATCGTCAAAAGGATCTCGAAAAATTATTCAAAAAGTCCATGAAAATAATCAAGTCTTTCTTTAAACAAGTGATGATTTCTATTTTTGATCGGAATATCAAATAATTAGATTTTCATGACTTATTCTGCTTTACTTGTGTTTGTTAAAAGGTTGATGGTTCAATGTCATTTGGTCTGACAACTTAATAATACTACACTAACTAGTTTTCGTATAACAATTAAAGTACGTCTATCCGTTCTGTATACGTTTTATGTTGTTTTTAAAGTTGGGATTGTCTCAACTGATTTCCATTAAGTTTTATGCATAGTACAGCAGAAAAACAACTGACATATTCCTGACTTTAGCATAGTCATATTCCTCAGCAAATAATGACATTAAACTCGCTTTCTTTTTAGGACATTTATTTGTCTAAAAGTTAAGCAGTGAAATACACATGTTAATTCACAGCAACGTTAAGCAGTTAAAATGCCTTGAAAACAGGTTGTCAGGGGTTCTTTCATGTAAATGCACAGCTTGGTACAGAACTTCTTAATTAAGATGTGAGAGTCAAAAGATGTTGTACAATATCCAATTCAATAAATCACTCGATAACCTGATCAAACGAATAATAAAGAACTATTTTATTTAAGATGTACTGTCTGGTAATTTAATTTAATTAATTTAACCAAAAATCATATTATCAATTATTGTACAAGTTATAAGTGAATTTTTGTCAATTTTTGTACGAATTGTAATTTATACAAGCACTTTTTATACAAATTACATTTTGTACAAAGTCAAAATACTAATTATAATTTGTACAATTTTTTTGTACAAATTTTAATTTGTACAAAATGATAACTTGTACATAACATATATATAGAATGTGTGTTCAGCCTTGTACCACCATCACTGGAGATCTGATGTATAAAATCTGTCGCAGAGTTGTCACTGGTTCAGACGTTCTTATAATATAATTATTTCTGTGACTGTATCCTATTTTAATTTGTAAGATCCTCACCGATTTATTGTTCAACTGATCTGCAGGAATTCCATCTTTATGCTTAATATATCATTTTATGTGTTAAAACGCAAGACAAAAACTGATAATAGCTTTATTAGTTGTATAGAGCTTAGTTAGTTGAATGGACTAGCGCGTTGGGCTAGGCTTAGAGTTAGGGTTAGGGTTAGATTTAGGATTAGGATTAGGGTAAGGGTTAGGGTTAGGTAATGGGGTAAATGGGGGATAAGGAAAGGGACGGAAGGATATATAAGGGTAGTGATATGTTTTGCGTATGAATATATGAGAGTAAGGGGAGGGGACTATGACGAGATTGATGCACCTTTTTGGCTTCTGCTCATGCACGCACCTTTTTGCTTTTTACGCATGCGTGAGGGTTATGGTTTGGATAGGGTTAGGGTAAGGGTTTTCTTTAAAAAAAAGTGTACCCTATTTGCATATAGTGAAGCAGGGGAGATAATCTGATTTGGAATATGAGCAAACTTTATAAAAAACGTAGCTCTGTCGTTAGTTGTCCAATTTATGAACTGATTAGCGTTTTAGAAAGATAATTTAATTGCGCACTTTTTGTGTAGGGTTAGGGTTATGGTTAGGGTTGTCGCCTTGGGTTATTTTGTGCACTAAACATGTTAACAATGTGATTACGCCATTTTCGTATCAAAGCACTTTACCCCAAACCATGTTTTGCTTACCCGATTAAAATTTACGTAATGTACGACGTTCTTACGTATAGTTTCGATTTCCTTAAAGTCATAGCTATTAGAGGGTCACACCCGGGTAAGCTGTTCACTTTTTAGTAACTCCAAATTCATGAAAGTTCAGGCAATTGCCCGGCTCAATTTGTCCCACCATTTTTGTTTTCATTGTCACGGTTGGCCAATACAAGTCATGTGACATTTAAATTTATTATATAAGAAGCACCGCTTTCTTAATATGGCGAATAGCCTTAACCTGCAATTGTTATTTATAGACATGAAAAACGAGGAGAGACCAAAGTGTAACTGAAAAAGAGACTTCGCATAGGCCGATATAATCCAAAGTGAAGGATCGACTGCGCATGCGCATGAAAATAAATTATAACGAAGAATTATGAAATTAAAGGATAAACTTTAAAACTAAAAGTTGGAACAAGAAAAGGATACAAAACATAGAAACATACAGTATGTAGGAATTTTTAAATGATCGTCATTTGTCGCGGTTAAAACTTATCCGTATTTGTTGATTATTTTGCGAATGTCGATAAAGCCTAATAATTTAAAAAAGACTTTTTGAAATTTGAAACTGGATTTAGCCTGAATATACCCTTACCTGGAAGAATGACTGCGCATCCAGTCCAGTACCTAGTATTTGATTGCGCATGCGCGAAAATGATTGTTAATCAAGAAATAAACCATATTTTGATCCGCCAAAAATATTCTGCTTTTATAGTCGACCGGTGAAAATTTAAATGGTCTCCTTATGTTGCGGGTGAATGGGAGTACAGGTCTTTTGAATTCTTAAAGATTTATTTTATAATTACTTCCCTGTATTTGGAACTGGTTGATTTACTGACAGCTATATACATACCAATATGTACGTACTGTTGTTTGTACCGAGGGCAAAAAAAATATGGCTGTCAGATAACTGCGAGTACTCTCAGATCTGTACCTACTGTCTTTTTGTTGTTGGGATGTACAAGTACCAAGCCAGGTCTACTTGTATTTTTATCCATCTGATGAGTTAAGCCTTTTTCAACTGATTTTTATAGCTGGTTAGGGTTAGGGTGAGGGTGAGGGTGAGGGTGAGGGTTAGGGTTAGGGTTAGGGTAGTATACTTTGGCGAGATTATTGAGGTGCCCTTTTTCACTTCTGCGCATGTCTGCCCTTTTCTGTGACTGCGCATGCGTGAGAAGGGTTAGGGTTAGGGTAAGGGTTAAGGTTAGGGTTAGGGTTAGGGTTAGAGTTAGTGTTAGAGTTAGGGTTAAGGGTTAGGGTAAGGGTTAGGGTTAGAGTTAAGGTTAGAGTTAAGGGTTAGGGTAAGAGTTAAGGGTTACATTTACTATTTTGTTTATATAATAGGCTTTTTGTAACAATTTCCTCAAGAAGGTATGACAAAATTTGCATATTGAAATTCAGGGGAGATAATCTATTAAGGCTTATGTCAGAAATTGCTGGTACAACAGTCCAATGTGCTGCACCTAATTAATTAATAAATGATAGCCTTCCATGAAGGAGTTTAAGTGTTAAGTTGTTTTGTATTTGTTGTATTCATCAATATATTTACCCTATTTCTTGAATATTCTCTACCGACATAATTATTAAGTACTTTATGTACGTCGGGATGAACAGTTTTTCAAAAATTAAGCGCTTCGTAAGTCTACGGTTATACTAAAGTTTTGTCGACAAGAATAGAAAATGCCAATATTTCTTCTTTTTGAATGATATTCTGGTACTGGCCTTATAATTGAGTACTTTTAAAAACATCCTGATGGAATTTTTTACATTAATGGGAATGAAAACCCGTTTAAGTCACAAAATTTGTTGTCGGTATCAACAAAAGGTGGCAATGTCTTCCCTTCTCTCTGATTTTTCTGCTCCGGCATCATTCTTTCATTGTAAGAATGAATAGTTTGACACAAATTAAGAGATTTATAAGTGTGCGGTTACTGATATTTATGTCGCGAAAGAAGTTTAAAGCGACAATATTTCATCTTTATTATGATTTGAAGTCTACGGTTACTAAAACCTTTGTCGACAACAGTAAGAATGCATAATTTGAGGTTTTTAAGTCTATATTTATGTCGCGAAAGAATTTAAAGCGACAATATTTCATCTTTATTATGATTTGAAGTCTAAGGTTTCCTAAACCTTTGTCGACAACTGTAAAAATGCATAATTTGAGGTTTATAAGTCTACATTTATGTCGCGAAACAATTTAAAGCGACACAATTTCATATGTTTTTTTTGATATTCTGACAATGAAGTAATATTTATGAGTTTAGATGGATTCTCAGACACAAAAGTGAAGAAATGAAGGTTTCTGGTTTGTTGTATTTGTTATATCTTGTTGTATATCTATAAATGGTGCCAATATCTATCCTTTTTAGTGATACTTCTGTGTCGGCATGAACATTTTCTTCTTTTGATGCATAGTCTGACGCAAAATGAGAGCTCTATAAGTTTATGGTTACTTTTATTTGTGTCGATAACAATAAAAGGCGACATAATTTTTTTCTTTTGATTAATATTCTTGTACCGGCTTGGTAATTGATTAGATTTGAACAGATATATTTTCTTAAAATTAACT